>JBDFRD010595262.1:0-16598 GCA_039654405.1 Bullina lineata | reverse complement strand
CCCCCCCGCAAGTCCTTTTGAGCCTGGGTTCAGTATGGGTCTGTGTCTTATATCCACTGTAATTTGGCAGTGAGAGCCATTTTCAATACACATTTAACAGAGCACACTTGGTTCCCATTCATGATGCTGGCTGTTGAAATTCATCTGTTCTTTTTAGGTTTGAAATTTGTTCCACTGGCAACCCTTGCCCAGTGTCAAATGCATGACTACAGAGTTGCCTCTCTTCTTTTGAACAGTTGTTTAAATCAGTAGCAGATAATTGCAACGAAAAGATCCCGGTGGCCCTCTACGTAGTCTAACAGTCTAAGTCCCAGATTCTTTCTTCCCATTGCTATCACAAAACATTTCTCTCTTCTAAGTAATTTTTTGTCTCTCTGTTTTTCATAATTTGCGACTTTTGAATGAGGAAAACCATCACAAAGTGTGTAAAAGCATGTAAAAAAAAAATGTAAAATATACCAATTACTGTTATCAGCAGGGATGGAAATATATGGACTTATTTACAATTTAAAAAATTATACATTCAACACTGTTTAAACACAACATGACAGTAATTAAAATTATGAAAAAATGGTCATAATGTAAAACTATATTTTTAAGGCAAAGTAAAATCACATGGTCAGTGTCGATAAGGCAAAACAATTCTGCTATCTTTTAAAAAACTTGAATAACTTTCAACATATATATTAAAAAAAAAATGCTGGGAATAGAGAGAAGGATTCTCTTCTTCTCTAGTAGTACACATTCTGTGGCAGATATGGTTCCTGGGCCTCTTGCTCATACAGTCTTGAAGGAAAGACTGGCTGGCTATTAATACTGGTATCAGTAAATTCTTCCAGTCTTTTACTTTCACTTTCATGCTTTGAAGCCATGTGACGAGTTAATTCCTTCCTACGGCGACAGGCAAAGTCGCAGAATTTACAGGAAAAGTTTCTCATGCCTGTGTGAATCATAGTGTGCTGTTTCCAGTTATACTTGGATCGAAACATCCGGCCACATTCAGCACAGGAATACTTCTTGTCCTCCTTGTGAATCAGCATGTGATTATTGAGGTGTGACGAGCGACGGAAAGAAGCCCCACACAAGGAACATAGATAAGGTTTCAATCCTGCGTGCATCAGTTGATGTGCGTCGATGCTAGTCCGTGAACTGCACTGGTAGTCACACTCCAGACACTTGAATGGTGTTTTATTTTTGTGACGCACCATGTGATAGTCAAACGCTCTCTTCGACCCACACGAGTAACCACAGAGCTCACAACAGAAATGCTCTTTCCCAGTCTTATGATTCTCTTGTCGGTGTTGCTTTAATTCAGCACTGGTGTTGCCCACAAAGCTGCACGATCGGCAGTTGTAGGTCTTGTGAGTCAGCATGTGCTTCTTCAACTCAACAGGTGAATTGGAGGTGAAGCTGCAATCAGGACAGTTCTTGATTTCATGAAGTTTGATGTGCTTGTCCAGCTCAGCACTGGTCTTGTAGGCATGACTACACAGATGGCAGGGGAAGGCTTTATTTCGGGAATGTGTTGCAATGTGATTATCTAGTCGCTGTTGAGTACGTGCAGCATAAAGGCACATGTTGCACTTAAAGGGTCTTTCATCAGTATGAGTCCTCATGTGATGTTTTAGATGCTCCTTGAGTCTAAAAGACGTTCCACACTGACTACAGTAGAAAGGCTTTTTTCCCTCATGAATCATCATATGCCTTTTGAGGCCATTCTTGTCTGATAATTGCCTACCACAGATTGAACACGGAAATTTCTTTGACTTTGAATTTTCAGCATTCTCAAGATTATTCAGCTCACTTTCTGCCCTGACCACCACAGGCCACAGAACATTATTGCTACTGACACATAAAACTGACTCACTATTGGGATCCAACTGCATCTGCATGTCCTGGTTTTGTTCATGTTTATCTTTTTTATTTTTTAAAAGTTGCTGCTGCTGAAGTTCTCTTTTTTGTGTTTTAGGGTCACTTATATCAGCACTATCGTCTAACACATTTAACTTAAAATCATCGTTCTCTTCATCATTGTCATCATTAAATTGATTTTCACTGAATTTACATCCATCTTTCCTCTTCTTTGATAAATTCCGAATACCATTGGAATCCTGGTATGTTTGAGTCAGTGTGCTAGCCATCTGTGCAAGCATGGATGTCAATGAAGAGATTTCCGACAAATGAGAAACCATTTTTGAAGTGTTTGTGCATGATGACGCCATACCCAACAGAGTACAAAGATGAGTGGTCATTGCTGACATTGTAGAAAACTGAATTCTTGTCAATTCATCTTGACGAAGGTAAATATGATTGTCATGATCATTACTTATACCCTCGCGCTGTGCAGAAACACCATCAAATGACATTGCATTGTTGTTAAACATGATTCCAGTTTTTGAATCGCCTTTCATAGTCATAGATGACAACAGATCCTTGTGTTTTAGCATGTGTAGCATCAACAGATGGTTGTTTCTACAGTACTGTCCACAGATCTGACAAGCAAACTTCTGCTCTTTCGCATGTTTTTGCAAAATATGATTCGACAAGCCATTTTTTGTCTGGAAGGAATCTTCACATTGAGAACATACTATGGTTACTGGAGATTTATGATTACCAGTACATGTATCAAAATGGTTTTTGCTTTCTTCAATATCATCCGTGATGAACGAGCATTGAAGGCACTCAAACTTTTTGACATCAGCATGCATTTTCTTAAAGTGTTTTCTGAGCGTCACTTCTCTTTTGCACGTATAATCACAAAGAGAGCACTTGAATGCATCATTCTTAGCATGAGTGAGCCTGTGTCTGTGCAAGTCCTTTTGCCGTTTCCCAGCATAGTTGCACAAAGAACACTTAAACGCTCTCACCTTGCTGTGTATAGCCATATGGTGTCGCAGCACCCATGGTCTGTAACAGGTGAAGGAGCAGTCCGTACAAGAAAATCCTTTCAGACCTGTGTGGGTCAACATGTGACGCTTCAGAGATGTACGACATTTAAAACGGCTCAAACAGACAGTGCACACAAATTTTTTTAGCCCCGTATGGATGAAAACATGCATCTGGATGTCTCGTCTCGATTTTGCAATGTGACCGCACTGGACACACAGATGCTTGTCACCTGAACTCTTTTCACCATCACTTTTCAAACTTTCTTCATCCCCATTCTTTTCTCCTTTTGATTCCTTTTCTGAGGTTTTTCCTTCTGAATATATCGATGGAATGGCATTATCTTTGTTTAGTCTAGAACTTGAAGCTTGGTCCGAGATGTTTTGAAAGACTTCCTCATTAAAGACAGTCTGAACTACCCTGCTATCACACTGGTCTCCAACTGAACAACCATTACTATCATACACATGTAGGTTAGTTTCACTACCATTCCACACAGGCTTTTTCTCAAGACTTCCGATATCATCATTTGTTTTACTATTAATATTGTCATTCAATATTTCTCTGCCATTCCATTCTCCACCAATGTTTGAAAGGAATTCTTGTTTCATTCTCACTTGATCAGAAACTGTTGGTGGTAGATCTAGGTTGTTCATTTTTTGTGTGACTGAAGTACTATTCTTGAGATGATTGTCACTATTCATTTCTCTCAAATTAGTGCAAACATTGTGATCACTGATGTTACACTTGTCAATGTCTAAATCTAGAATCTAGATCTATGATGTACTAGATATCTAGATCTATGTTGAGAATAATAAGTTCTCTAGTCTAGATAGGGCCTAGATTTTTTTTTAGATCAAGCTGGAGATCTCTATCCATCACTAGATCTAAATGATTCCAATTAGATCTAGATCTAATTATTGTTATAAGTTATTCTCTTTTCCTGTAATTTTAGAAACACATCTTGAGCTCCACTTCTTTTGCTTTCTCTCTGATTACTTTTCAGGTGACAACATGATGGATGCAGGTGACGACGGACTGCTGTCCCCCGTCCCATTTCATGTCGGTGTCCGGCGCCTGCCATTATTTGCATCAACAACACCAGCTTTGAAATATTGCAATTCTAGTGCCACTTGCCCTACTTTGTATATACAGTTTCCATTTCATCTAGATTTCAGATCCACATTAGAATATTTAGATCTAGATCTAGATTCTTGGTCTAAAATCTGGGATGATGAGGACACCGCCATATGAATCCCATCTCTTTGCATTTGGATTTTGGATCGACCTTCAAATCACGGGATTGATTTGTGCAGTGGTTCGTAGCAGTTAAAAATAATGTACTTCTTGAAAACATTATTTCGCATTTCTCTCTCTCATGGTACACTCATGTGTGAGTGTGTGCCGACGTGACAAGAGTAAGACATGACATGTACCTCTGACTAGATTCTAGATCTATAATATAGGCCTATTATGCTGAAATACTGTTTCTCTCTGAACATTGTGCAGCATGTAGGCTACTTTCCATGCCAGCTCACCATATGCAGCTTCGCACCCTCTGCACAAAAACTGCAACTGGAGATTGGAGGCTAGGCTGTGTGCACGGCGATGTTTTGCATTTTATGAATACTGTACAACTGCTGTAGAGATGGTGTTGGCAGAGTGAGATGACTACTCGAGGAAGTGACGTCCAAACCAGATTAACTTACTTATACTGCTGAAACACTAGAAGAAAATACATTAGAGCTTTATGCCAGAACAGTATTCATTCCCATTGTGAAATTGAAAGTTTCTCTTCGTTTGGATCTGATATTATAGAGTAACAGAAACTGTCTTAAAGGCTCCTAGAATACAAATCAACGATAGCGTTTGGACAGGATTAGTGATGAAGAACTCTGCATGCAGAAAGACTGGAACAAAGAATAATTTGCACAATAGGTGTGTAGGAGAATAATTGGAAATGGATTCCCAATCAGAAACGGATAGGACACACTTTGAGGAAGCCACCACAGACCACAGAACAAACATGACAAGAAACACTGGAACTGTGCAATCCACAAAAGAAAAGGAAGGCGGGAAAAGCTATGTGGACCTGGGAAAGAAATACATTGTACATGTAGAGCTTAAAGTCTTTAGGTGTTACCTAGAACACAACAGGTGGTGCGGTGGCCGAATGGTTAGTGTTGGATTCCTAAACCAAAGGTCCACTCGAATCCGGGAGATGACCGTGTTGTGTCCTAGCAAAAGACACTTTACACCATTTGTCCTATTCCCACCCAGGTGCGAATTGGGTACCGGCATATTCTGCTGGGGAAGTAAACCCACGACAGACTAGCGTCCTGTCTCGGAGATGATGTAAAAATCATGTTCCTTTTCACGCTACCCAAACAAGGATAAGCTCCAGCTCTATGGGCCTCATTGGCCTCAAAGGAACCTTCCTTTTTTTCTTTTTTTTAGAACACAGCAACAAACAAAAGAAAAACTTGAGTCCATCATAAAATGCGCTGTAGAAGTGTGGTGAAGCAACAGGCTCAAATGGAGGCAGGCTACAAGGACCAAGAAAAGGAAACAATGCAGTATTACAAGGCTGCAGGACCCACTCTCCCTGCCTCTTGGCACTGAATCACACCAGCTATGCCCAACATGCTGGAGAGTCCTTATGACCCAGACTGCCACATCAGCCACCTCTGAAATCATGATCACTATATCAACCAATTCCTTAGAAGATGAATAAAGTCGTGGTCACCTTCAACAACATTTTTTAGATCCTGTATCTCATTGAATGTCTTCATTTGGGTAAATGTTACGCATGGTTGTGGTGTGTGTGTGTATGTGTGTGTGTGTGGTGGTGGTGGTGGTGGGGGGGGGGGAGAGGGAGAGGCTATAAGGGCTTTCTTCAGTCCCCAGCAGAGATGCTACGAGCATGAAAGTCACTGAGGCCAGGCTTACAATAGGCAGGGCCTTTACCCTGTCGTCCACTCTCAGACTGGGGTTCAAACCCTCAACCTGCCGGTTTGCTAGTCAAATGTTTTACCGACCACTCTACAGCAATTGATGAGTGAGATTCAGTAGATTGAACCTGAATAACTTTGTTCCACACACAAACAACGACAACAACAAAATAGTAGCAGCAGTAGTAACAACAACAACAAAGATTGTAGCAGCAGCAGCAGCAAGAACAACAAAAATAGTAGCAGCAACAGCAACAACAACAACAAAGATAGTAGCAGCAGCAGCAACAACGACAACAACAAAAATAGTAGTAGCAGCAGCAGCAACAACGACCAACCCACAGTGAGTGAGATTCCATAGTTCGAAGCTTAGTAACTTTGTTCCATTACATACAAACAACAACAACAACAATACAGGTAATGCACAGAAAGAGTATACAATTGTGTTAACCATACTGTTACATATTTAATATTCTATTGCACTGAAACATCCCAGGCATAAGTCATACATGTATTGCTATGTATACATCAAGAGCTGTGAAAAGTACATTTATTCATTCATGCAAGCATCACAGAGTGCATATAATATTATGATATAAAAATTGTATGAGCTTCTCCACATTACGACTAAAACAATAAATGCGCAAGTATTCTTTAAATAAGATAAAATGACCAAACAAAACAAACTATTTAACTATCTGTGATAGTTCCAAAGACTTACATTCAAATATGACATGTATCCAAAGATAAATACATATTATACTTATCTAAAAAACTAAAGATTCAGCAAATTCATTAAAAAAACTATTGTAAAGAGAAGGAAATTAACCTTTTACCAGCTGCTTACTTTATTAAAAAGAAAAATTATGAAAATAAATCTCTTTTTTACCTATACATACCAATAATAGGATTAAATAATAGAGTGGAAGATTGATGAGAAATGCTTATTAAAACCATCTAGTAGTTATTAACTTATATTTTATGGATACAATTGAAAATAATTAGTTAAAATTGGTGCATTTATTGGCACTAGTCTTCCGCAACTGAATACGTATTTGCACATAGGAGGGCAAAGAAAAAAATACTGCATAAGTGTCTTCCAAAGATACTGCGCAGCCACTATCAGATTTGACCCTAGTACCCTTAAAAGTAAGAGTCCTACACTCTAACCATTCAGCCAAGACAGCAGCACTATAGTGAAGAAAAGACCATATATTTCACAAGTTATCCCACTTGAACAGTTAGATCATTGATACAATGACATGAATTCATTCACCAATCCAAAGCAGATCCCACACATGCAAAACACTTTTACTACTTCTACAAATTAGAAAGGAAAGAAGAAAAGAATGTCATAGCCACTGAAATAATGAAGTGAAAAGAGTGAGTTCTAGCATTAAAATGTAGATCTAAGCACTGAATATTCAGTAATTGTGATAAGAACTAAAATAAATGTGTGATAGATTTGATACACTTCACATGGGACAGTGCATGAATCGCAAACACAGCGCACAGTTCATAATAGCCTGACTTGTTTGTGTGACTTTCAGAATAACATGATCCACAATAAAATTGAAATGAAGAATTTCTGGAATGGGCACTTCAATGATGTAAAGAAAAGATGGAAGATGATTCAGAATAATTCTAATGGAAAAAGGACAACTTTTCATGATGTTATGTCTTTAAGTTAAGTTAATAACGGAGCTACAATTGAAGATTTAAGTTATCCACAACTTTCAGAGTACACCCACTTCTTTAATCATTACGATAACATCAGATGGGTTTGACCCGATTGAAAGTACATACATTTACTGAGCTCCCACATAATGAAACATATTAATATAATAATACATGCATACATTATTCTGCATTCAGAAAATTTGTTACATCATGGCATTTTTTGTCCCACTGTACAAACCCATGCAACTCTTTCCTTCTCATTTTCATTCCTGCTGCTTGATAGTAAAAACTCTTAACATACTAGATTCATGCATTTTACTTTTACATACAGTGTCCCCACCTTCCCTTGGTCACAGTTTTCACGTTGCTATCAAGTATTTTTAATGACCAAAGCAGATCACAGAACTCTGTCACAAACTGAGGAAAGTAGGCAGCAATAATTCCTGTTCAGCAAACTTGTCTTGTATTCACAAACATCAACCAATCAAACAAGAAGAGGAACAACTGGTAACATTAGCTTTAGATTGAGCTTTGATATCATGATATGATATGACACATTTTTAATTGTTAAAACCAGCCAAGCATGCATTGTGTGATCACTGCAATCAAGAAAAACACAAGGATATTATTATCACAAATCAACATTTTTCACCACTATCATACATTTTTCAGATTCTCCATTTCAATAAAAAATTATGATTGAAATATCTCTATTGCTTTATTATTATTATAATTATTATTTTATATTCCAAACTTTTCTTCTCCTTTTGTTTAAAAAAGATCACTAAGACTCAAAGCCTAAATTTGGCTTTGAATAAAATGGCTGTTTATTAACTTTAGATTCCTTTATATTACAATTAAGATGATCAATCCCTAAACCCATTCTAGGGGGTATGCGTGCACTACACTGTTGAACGTTGCATCAGCTGCCTCTATCTCTGATGGAGGGTCATGGGCAATCGTCACACAAGTGCACAACTATAAACACAGACAAGCACATACAAAGAAGACTGATAAAAAACAAACAAACCCAAAAGCAAGCTCAGCCCAAAGTATCGACCCATTAAATGTGAAGGAAGTATGACCTAACCATCTATAAAAACCACCACAGTGAATTCACAAACTTGCATTCAATGTTCACGTTCACATCAACAGCTTTCTTTAAGCAGCTGTCACATTCTCAGATCAATGCGCAATATAATAGCAGAGTGAAAAACAATTATTTCTACCCCTTGCAACATTTTATCAATGAGCTGAATATATTTTATACGCAGAAAGAAGTAAGAGGATAGGTGGGTTTCTCAGGGGGATACAGATGTGCTTGACATGTGCCAGGTGATAGTGATAGCCTATACAAAATGAGCCAGATGTCACCTACAGTCAGGATGGCGAACGAAACCCAGTGTGTTTTTTTGGTGCTCTAATCATACCAATATTTACTTCTTGACTAATGAGGACTGATCTCCACTTGTAGTCCATCATCATTCCAAAAATATTATTATGACTAATGATGCTGCAGAGCTTCCCCAAGTCAGTATTAACATTTCCTAGTACATGTAATAGCAAGGGTAAATCATTGTCTTCCCATAGTGTGAGATGCTGCACAAACACAGATATCATACAATACTGTCCTCACTTTGTACAGAATTTTGAAACATAATCACAAAAGTCCCACAAAACAATAAAACATTTTTTTTTTTGCTCAAAAGAATTAGACATATGGAATGGCGAGAAAATCATTTGGAAACAAATGCCTTTATCTACAAAGTAAGCAAGCTGCAAATACACTGATTAACATAGTTGTATTTTCAAGCCAATCACCGTTAGACCAAGCTACAAAATATATTATCAGGATTTTGTAGCTTAGCCATTGAGAAACCCCAAGTATACCAGCAAAATTATTGCTTTGTTGATTACATTTCACATCATGACAAATAACAACTCAAAGGCATCCAGAAATGTTTGGGCCCAACAAAATGAGTGACATCTTATTCTTTCATCTGCTTGTTTGAGACCTCCTCACCTATAATGGAGCATGGTCTCACTGGATAAACTAAGTTATCTCCTTGGCCATAAAATCTGGGGGTGCCACACAAATTCTAAACAACTGTCATAACATTCATTACTACTTCTAAAATCTAAAAAAATAAAATAAAAAGCTTTTGTCAATTCACTGAAATCAAATTATCAAAACTTATCTGTTGGGAATATTGTAAACCTCACCTGGGGCACATAGAACCCTTGCATCCACTCTGACTAAAACCTGTGCAATCAGATCAAACTGACTAATATTTTATTTAAGAAAGATAATATTTTACAATGGTTGAGTTTGTTGGGCATTTGTCGACTCAGGAAGACTGGCTAGATCCTGGCTTGTTTTCCATTTTGCAGGTGAATTTTATTTTGTTTAAAAAGCTTGTTCCTGGTTGCTCAGACAAGACTCAACGTAAATTTTTTTACAGACCTATGACTATGAGGTAGGTTTCAGTAGCATGAAGCAGAATTGCAGCTGATTTTATATAATCTATTAAAGAGGACGGTAGTCTGTCTTAGATTTACTTCCCGAACAGAATAAGCTGGTACATGTAGTCAATTTGCCTCTAACAAAATCAGAATGTTCAACATGAATGTGAAGAGTATGTTGCTGTACGGCTCAGAGACCTGGAGAACAACCAAAACTACTACACACAAACTCCAGACATTCATTAACCAATGCCTTAAGAACATGCTGAATATCAGGTGGCCTGAAGTTATCTCCAACAAAGGGCAAAGCAGACTCTGCCACCTCTAACATCTCTAGGCAAGCTCTGGAATGGAACCCACAGGGTAAATGAAAAGTGGGAAGACCCAAAGTGACATTGCGTAGAAGCACCAACACTGAGCTGAAGATGTCCAGGATGATATGGGCTTAGCCGAAAGAGGTCTCCCCAAGTACGTTGGAGCCCAGAGAGGAAGCAGTGGAATAAGTTAAAGTAAGTCATGTCAGTCTGCCCCTGGGAGAGAAATGATATAACTCTGTGATGAATATGGCATCTTCTCCTGTTTAATGAGAAGGATGGTAGCTGGGAGTCATCTTGGTGAACACATAATATAGCACCCAAAGGAAAGAAAAATGGAATGAATGTCATCAACCTTGAGGGTGTAAGAAGTGGCCTGAAGTCATGACCACTTCTGGAATTGCTGGTACAGATAGTTTTCTAGGGTTCTTGCTAAATTCCCATACAGTTAAACATTTCAAAAGACAATATAAAACAGGGTTAATTAGATTGATGTTGCCATGAGACAAAATTCGCCTTCATCAAGTTCAACTTAATACTGTTCCCAAGCATAATAACCCAACCTCTCCACATGAATACAATGTTATTATTGAATAGCGGGTCTTTCCTTTTCAACACTTAAGCAATAACTCCATGAATGAGACGGGTCGTTATTTTTTTTTGCCAGGAGAATACAAAAAGAGTCACTAGTCCATAACAGATTTGGGAAGCACTGGTTTACACAGAAAAATAAAGTAGAATACCCTCTACTACAAAGCCACTGGTTAATGTATATCAAATGGAAAATCTTATAAAACCAAGGGTTTATTGTCGGCTGTCCTATAAAACCAGTTAAAGTTTTTTAGGATCCAATTTCCTCTTGTGAAAATAACTTCTTTTCAAAGCAAGAAAATGAGATCAATAAACAGTACAACACAAAATACCACATGCAGCTTTCACGGTGAAATAAACTTGATAACAAGTAACTGTGACTCTTGCTTAAACTATAAATGTTTTAAGCAAAGGAAAGACTAAGCTGAAGTCGCATTAAGAAACATGTGACAGAGGGCAATTTAAAAAAGGAAAAATAGGACAGTTAATTTAAAATCTACCGAATTATAGTAGGGCTCTGTTAGCGGAGGTCAATATAGGTTATACTGTGTAAACTTTTTAATTTTTATATCACATATACATCAAATGCATTCAGCAATGAGTAAATATAATCAATCTGATCCAACTTTATTCTTTAGGAAGACTAAATCAATCTTTACAGGTGGGACTTTAAATGCGAGCTTGATCAGTATGCCACTATGTTTAGCATTGAACATACATTTTTGAAAATCGAAACAAATAATATCATTAATTATGAGCTGTTTTTACTGTTCTACCTTTCTTTTCCATTTCCAGATTGGACTAACAATAGTGTTGGAACTTATACTGCAAGCTGAGGACATGAAACTTATAATATTAAATGACAATACCAAACTCCAATAAAAAAATGTTAAAGTGGTAAAAAAAAAAAAAGAAACAAAATAAGTAAGAAACTTGTGAACTAACAAGCCCAACTGTTGTAAGACAGATAAAGCTATCATTAATACAAGGTGAAAACATTGAAAAAAACCATCTGAAAATGTCCCACTACAGGCAGTGAACCAAACATGTTTTCTACTCGGTGAGCAACTCCAATCCATCATGGGCTACATACCAGTAACACCAGATCACTACATGCTTAGAAGTGTAAAGTACTTAGAACAAAAAGTAATAATACATGACAACAACAAAATAGATACATGAGTAACATGAACATTTCTTTCTTTCAACTCTCTTCTTCTAAATGAAGTCCTGGTGTTCTGAGTCGACCGATGGAAGGAACATAAAGAGATAATCTATTGCCCTCGTCTTACTTTTCTGCCCATCAAATCCTCATTGTACAATGTGCAGATCTATTTGGAGGATATATATGATATTTTGCAATAAATAAAAAGAACAATCATAAAGAAAAAATGATGACTTCATTTTTCAGCAATGTAGACCAGATGGACACTTATTAAGCCCAAAGTGTTCATAACTAAAATTCAATGGTTTTATTCTAAGCATAATTTAATTAAAACTTGAACTTTTATTATTCCTTCTGTACATTTCAGATCACAGGGTTTTGATCAGGGATTGGCTGGCGCCATGGATAATGGCTCTTCGTTGGTTATAAGCGTTTCCTTCATCTCTAGGTCTTCTCCTCTAGCCCTTGTCATCATTGTATCTCTATCCGCTCTGCAACATGATAATATATGCATTAACTTCAAGTAAAAAAAAATTCAAAGTCTTTGAAATAATCCTAACACACAATTACAGCACATTATGTCAAAATCTTTAATAAGCATAGAAATATCATTCCCCATAATTTCTGCCATTGTCTACAATAGTAAAAGTAATCAAAATCCGACGCTAAATCAAAACATATACCTAGAATAAATTTCTACATCTTATTTCTTCCTTCAAGGCCCACAAAACCCAATGAGCCCAAATATATTTTCGTTTCAATAGTATGAGAAGTAGATCATCTCAATCCAAGACATGGCCCTTGCTTGTTATAAGTTTATCTCCCCTACACACTGTGCCAATTCGCAATTAGCATCAATGCGGGAGAGAAGATATTGTGTGAAGGTCTTTTTTAAGCACACAGCCAACCAGCAACTTAATCATCCAGCCACACCACTACTAGGTACAGATCTTACATCCACAAACTGAATTAAAAGTGTTGGTGTTTTACGTATCCTTAAGATATAATGACATACTAAAGTCTTTAGCTGTAGACAGATAACTTACTTTTTGCCAAGAGCAATCATGCCATACACTGCTCCACCTGCAATGAGCACCGCACTCCCACACATAGTGGTTAATGAAAAACACAACATTGGGGGAAAAAAAGCAGGGCTGAAAAGAAATATTGTATTGCAACATTTTAAATTTTAAAAAGAACTGACAAAATGACACTAACGTAATATTAGTGAATTAGTTTCAAACAAAAACTTACAATAACAGCTTACTTTTGCTCCCCTTCATTCTCATTTGTTATCATAATGTTAAGTTGGGTGATGATAATAATTTCTTTTGTATGTAAATAATGTCACATATAACATGGATGGCACATGTTTTCAGTCATAAATTTATTTATAATAACTGAAAAATAAAAACCTAAGTAAGAAAATGAAAGCAACCACAGCAAAAATAATGTAACTATTTTCTTTTCTGAAACATTTTGTTTAAAGAAAAGAAAAAAAAGAGTAAAACCCTTTCTTTACCGATGTGCAGATGATTCTGCTTTTTACCTCTATCGACTGATGCGTCGAAATGTTTTGAAATACATTGCTTTCTTTCCCTGCAGGATCAACGCATCTTCAGTCACTTTTATTGCTATGTTTTCAAACAACAAATGATGGCATTCACTAGGTTTATCAGTTTCCTTGATTTATAAACCAACCGTATGCATGCAAGGAATTTTTACATTTATGTGGAGACAAATTGTCCCCTCAATTTACAAGTGTCATTTGTTCACTTTTCACAAAATCTGAGTTAAACTCACCAAAGGCCTTCCATAGGCTATTACTACATGTCTTTGTATTTTCAAGATCATCAGTTTACTTTAAGTATGAACATTCCAATATGCATTTGTCGTATGTCATAACAATTACATGTACTAAAATTTCTTTGAAACCTGATTTCTCAAAACTGAGTTGAGTGGAAGTACGACAATTGTAAACTGAGGTGATGAAATGAAGAGACATCCTTACCAATCTGTAATCTAATCTTCCAACTTTTGCAATAATTGATACTTGCACAATTTAACCAAAAAATACTTTAAACTGTACAGGGTGAGGTTTTGTCTGAATGACAGCCTCTGGCTAAGCCAGGATAACCCATACAGGTTCGTTCATTGTTGTTTGTTCTGTCATTGTCCATGGATTATGATGAATTTTGTATTAAAAAAATTACCCTGGGATGTAATAAGCCTTCTTTAACCACTCAGGGAAAAAAACTGATTAGCCATCCTTTGGTGTAAATAAGCCAGAGAGCAGCTAACAAAGCCAGGTAGTGAAATGGTGTCAACTCCACAATGGTGCGGCTTGAAGGGGTGGGTTTTAATGTCGTCATAAAAACTACCCTTCCTCCTTTTTTTTTCAATTAAGGATGGTGCGACTAAAAACTTAAGTTTATTGTTAATAAATCGTCGCAAGACATTGGCAGGAGAATTTATCAAAAATTTAAAAAAAAAAAAAAAAAGAATTACGTGCTACTGGTAAACAAGGTCGGTGTTTTATGATCACCTTTTCTATTCTTTTTACCACTTGAAAATGAAAAAACGGTTACAAAATATAATGCCACCGCATTTAAGAATATGACAGATTCAGTACAAGTAAATGACCAAACTCATGTTGAAATGTTAGAAAGATCTGGTCTCACTTGCACTTCTACAGTCATTTGTGTGAAGGTATAGCAAAACAGCTCATGGGAGCATTAACAATTCAGTGAAATGGGTTGGGGGCATGTGTCGGCTGAACTTCATTACAGTACGGAGGGAAAACTAGGCCTCGCCCCTTCTCACGAAATGCAGATAGGCCTACTACTTGTTATAAAATAAGAAATGAAATTTGGACTTACAAGGCATACAGTAGTGCTTTCTGCCAGTACGCCCTTCTCTCACTGAAGCGAGATACTGGTTGAATAAAGTCTAAAAACTGGCAGAAGCATGGAGCCTCCAGCACAACCAGAGCAAAACCGTGCAACCTGAGGAAGACAGTAATAGCTTTGATTCGAGAATAAAAAATAGTGTATTTTAATTTCTTACTTAGCGCATCCCCAATGAGGACAATATACATAATAAAAAAATAAAATAAATTCTTTATAACTTACAGGGAAATTCAAAGGCACTAAAACCTGAAATTTCAAAGTAAATACATTGAGAACAGAAAATGTAGAAACTATATGTTCACAATCTTTCATGGTTGGGTGGGAAACTTAACCGTCAATTAGTGGAAAGTATCTATCTAATGAAAGGATAGTTAAAGGTAAAAAATTACAACTTACATAAGAAATATTCCTGCTACTAAGCAAAGAGGAGTGAAGGTCAGCAATCTAAAGAGTCCTGTTATCAAGGCGACTGAAAAAAAGAGGAGAATCAGTTAAGTGAAGTTAAAGACCATTTACTTACCATTTGTTTCCTTGCTGTTTTCACAATATTGTAAAATTAGGAAAGTCATCATTGTGGCATAAAATGGGTTGGATGTTAATTTTGTTGACTCACGCCAGTTCCATATTGTGTGATATTTAACCTTTACCGACATTCGTTAATTAAAAGTTATATCTGCCACTCGTGGGTCTTTCTGACCCACTGACTCACATTTCTTCTCTGCGAGTCATTGGGTTTATGTGACCCACTTTTAGAAGTCATTGGGTCAAATCAGCTCCACCTGCGTCTGAGCGATTAAAGTGTAGTTGTTCGATAATGTTTGGGAAAAAAAAAGTTATTTAAAAAAAAAAGTCACAAATACAACAAAATGAATTACAACACAACATGTACAAATGGATGATAGAAGAATGCAGGGAGTCTCATGATTTACTTTTCTTTAAAGAATCTGTCATCAATTTTTTGCTACACTTACGGGTTAGTTATACCCACGAGTGGCAGAAAAGGTAAAATTATATCGACTCTATATTGTCATCAAAAGTTGATAAATGGCAACAACTGAAATGTTTTTTGGTTTATAAATCAAGGTTCATGTAACAATCTGATCATTTTTTCGCTGTTTTATATGTGGAAGGTACTGAAATAATGTTCCTAAATGAAGGGGGTGGGGGGTTACTTCAAAGAATGTAATGAATGATTATATAATAGATATATAGTTGACTTTCTAGCATTCAGAAATTAATATGATTTATATAGTTTTAATATAAGCTTCAATTTGATGCATTTTAAAAATTGTCCAAATTTGGAAGTTAGTGGACATGCCCTGCGCCCTTTTCTTGAAAACTGTGCTATGTCAACCAAATTAATTAAACCCAGGACATTACTCAGGGCGACAAGGAAGCAGCCACTTAGTTACCGCTTGGCTGAGCAAGAGGTGTGACCAACTATCAAATAAATCAGAGTTATCACTGGGTATAACTGGCCATGAGCGGGCGCACACAATGGAGAGCAATTGTACTACAATGGGGGCGTGGCAGCAATTACCGGTCAGAGGTGGCCCAAGCTAAGAGAGAGTCTGAGTAAAACTAGTGAATTTTTTAATGTACATGGTCATTTAAATACACAACCATGCTCTTGCATCAA
>JBDFRD010595151.1:0-16601 GCA_039654405.1 Bullina lineata | reverse complement strand
TCCTGTCTAGGAGATGATGTAAAAATCATCTGTTCCGCTTCACGCTGCTGAAACTGGGATAAGCTCCGGCTCTATGGACCTCATAGGCCTTGAAGGAACTTACTATTGATACTTTCACTTTAAAAAGTAAAAGAACTTGATTTTTCACCACTTTTGCAACAGTTTATCAAAGTTTAAATGAAGTGACCACCAACTTAGTCATTCATGCAGTTAAGTGCGTCTTCCTTTTACAAGTACCGGAGACATTGGTTTTTTTATGACGTTTTTCTACATATTTAAAGGCATTTTCTCTTACTCTTATTGAACCTGAAGACCAATGCACAAGTCTAGGTCCAACATAATAGGAAGGCCTTTTTCCAATCACTTTTATATTCTGCCACTGGCTTTCTCATACATAATGAAATCAGAATGGAACAAATTGTAAAACAAAATTAGCTCAATACATAACTGCTTTGTTTATTCACAAAAGTTTACAGGTAACAAGAACAAGATACAGCCGCATAGAGCATTAACTGTAAATCTGCAAATTGGGAGGACGAAGCATAACAGAATGTTTTGACAATGGTTGAATCCAAGGTATTTGCCTATACTGGAAATGAAAATTACTTTCCAACAGCCAGAGGCCTTTCTCGTATTTTTGTTTTATTTGACAAAATTGCAGAACAAAACTAGAACCGGAAATCAAAGTTTCATCTTAAAAAAATAACCCAACAAATAAATAAAAGTCAAGCTTGCATTTCACAATTGAGAAAATGGGAAAAGAGGCAAGAAAAAGTCAAAGAAGTTTCAAAACCTTTGAAAAGCAGTGGAGGATTTGACGTAACAGAACATTCTACATACGTAACTATAAAAATGGATTGCTGGTTTGCTCACATTTCATTGGACGTACGAGGATGTTCAGATCAAAATATGAGATATGAAACAATAAATGCATACATGAAACTAACATTAAAATCAAATGATCAGACTAAACCAATTCACCCAGAGAAAAGATGCGAGTGTTTACAACAACAATAATAATAAAAACCAAACAGATACATAAATGACGCAGACAGACAACACTCAAGAGTACACATGATCTAGACAATATCCATTGTCAACAAGGATGGTCAGAGGTAAACGACACGAATCTAATGAGTTGCTATTCATCTCCGATTTAGAATCTACTTCTTGGATGAAATTATATCACCATCTTTGGCTACTAGTGAAGCAGCCACATTGCTTCAATGAACTCTCCATTAAAGCTTCAAGACTTGCAGAAATAAATAATATGATAGCACATTATCAGTACAGTGAAGTGTTTGTGAACGCAACAGTGCAAAGAACTAAGGATATAATGTGTCCAAACCTATCAGTCCAAAGTAACACCCTTTTTTTTTTAAACTTCTAATTAGGACAAAGTCGAGATCAAAACCAAGATCTATTAGATATATATAATGTAACACACATCCCATTCAATTTAATTCAGTGGACATGAATTGTTTAAAAAGGTATCAAAATTATTTTGCTCTTGTAAGATTTTTTGTCCTAAGTTTAAAAATTCATCACACAATAATATAAGTTATGGTTTAATCAAACCGGCTATGAACAGCAATACATAACAAAGAGTCTCAAGTCCTGTTTTACTTACTATAATTGTTTAATCAATAATTCTCAACAAGTCCACTTTGGTGGTCAATCCCTATGCCTGAGACAAGTCTGGCGCAGATTACACATATATTGCAATGTTACGATGAATTGCTGCTAGCCCCAAGGCATCAATATGGGGAGGGGGGAAGATACATGACGGTAGCTGGGGTGGGGAGGGAAAAAGTGAAACGTGCGCTGCTGCTGCGACTGCAGTATAGGCTGTAGGATGCCAGGCTGAATGCTGGTGCCTGCTTATCGGCCTCCTTTGTAATCTAGTGTGTCCAACTGTCAAGTGTGCGTAACGAACTGGACAGAGGTCTTGGTTCTAGACTATGGCTGGACAAAGAAAACACAGGATAAAAATTCATGCACGCATGCTTTGGGAAATTCAGATCCCATGATCTGCAAAGACTTTAAAGCCCACGCGTTTTCCATCAGGCCAATCAGTCACAGAGACATGTTCTAGCAGAAGATTGGAAAAAGAAAATGCACCCCTTCTTCACTGGTCTAATTCCCATAACTATTATAGTGAAAGAATCTATCATCTCTAGATTTAATCTTCAATTCTTGGAAAGAACCACTGTCAGTTTCCTAACTGGGTTATTCCCTAGATTCGAAAAACTTGACTTTTATACCAAAAACTTAATCAAGAGGGAAAAAAAGTGGTACCAGGATTTTGCTAACAAAGTTGTACTGTATAATCACTACACAACATTAAAGACAAAACAAGTACCGTATCAAGCCTGCCAGACATTATTTTTGTAACTACTACTAATCTTGAGTGCATGTTAATTCTTCCAATCGATTGTTTCCCACATAGAAAAAAAAAACCCATCCAAGAGCAAAATTAAGAAACAAAACATCTTTCATGATACATTACATCATTGGCCCAATTAAAAAAAAATAAAGGTTTGTGTCCCTTCCTCCCAACATGAAGCACACATGACGCAGTGCATTAGCAAAAATGAGCTTACAAATGCAACAAAAGTCATGTTCAAAGGAAATTAAAATAACTGTACACTATTTAAAAAGCTTGCTGAGTGTGGTATGTGCGAGTCTGAATGAATGACTGAATGAAAAGACCAAACCAGGGCGTGATAAAGCTAGGAAAATGTGCTGAACTTGAGACGAGGCAAAAACTAAACACAGAAAAGGTACACAGAAAATAACCTGGGCAAAAAGGATAACACAGGGAAAGAGCAATCCAAATGTGTCATTGTTCTGAGCTCGAATCTTAATATCTGCTCAGCATTAAATGATATTACGTGATAACATCTGCCCACTAAGTCCTTTGGGACACAAGCTTGAGAACCTTTTCAAGTGAGTTTTGGACACACTATGAAAGATCTCTTTCCGCAAGTCCTCCACACTTCATTGATTATACAATGTCTGTATAAGTCGCGAAAATCACATGCATATACTGTCCTAAAATATATCCAAAACAATTTCTCCTACACAACTTTGTAACAAATTTACACACAAAAGATGTACACAAGACATTAAAATAATTTGTTTTTGCTTGCCTAA
The DNA here is from genome assembly GCA_039654405.1 of Bullina lineata. Classification (NCBI taxonomy): domain Eukaryota; kingdom Metazoa; phylum Mollusca; class Gastropoda; family Bullinidae; genus Bullina; species Bullina lineata. The sequence goes on along the minus strand of JBDFRD010595151.1, from coordinate 13,445 downwards.
ACTGGTGGCTCAGAGAAAACAATTACATATTTGTTGGTGTCCCTCGCACTTAACTGAAATGTCAAGCTCTAAAGTACATGATCCAATGAATTTTATGGCCACATTTTATCTCAGAGTATAATGCCAACAATGAAAGGAGGGCAATTACATATTTTTCACACTCAAGAAAGTACTAAAGGTCTGGGTTTGAACCTAACACAACGAGGTGTTACTGCCATTTATGATTTGAAAAATCGTACAAACTTTAAAGAAAACATGGCATAAATAAAATATTCATACTATTTACATAAATACCAAAAAACAAAGAAAGAAAAATATGTTAAGCCACAATTGAAATAATGAAAAAAAATTGGCTGTACAAAATGAATTTAACTTTTAAGAATGTTCATACATAAGAAATAACGTGGATGAAGCACTATCTACAAGTAAATGTATTGTCAACAAGTCTAAAAACAAAAAGCGCGTTAGAATAATGATTGAGGATGTGAGGAGGAAGTGGTAACATGAAATTGATGACTGCTTGTTCTAAGACGGAGCCGTTGGTTCTGCCTTCTTCAGTTTCTTCCCAACAGTCTCCTCACTGCTGTAGCCAGAGAGTTCTTCGTCTGAACTGAGGAGAGATGACCTTCGACCCTTCAGGACTGTTTTTATTGGCAGGTCTTCTAAAGAGTCCAAGACTTTTTTGGAGGGCACAGGGGTGCGGCTGGACCTTCTCATAGGTGATGAGAAACTGCCTGCAACGGGTGCCGGTGTTGCCATAGATTTCTGGTTCACAGTGCTCGTGGAGGATACAGGGGTCACAAGTTGGCTTCGTGAGGTTACTAAGGCATCAGATTTGTCAATGCCATTGACACGTGCTGGAGTGACAGTGGAAACGTCAGGTGCAACACTCGACGATCTGACTTCATTTGGCCCATGATCTGATTCTTCATCCTGTGAAGGGCGTGACCGCTTGCTGGGTGGCACTGATGGAGACTCCATTGACTCCTTTTTCCGTTTCTTCACACATTCTGCAGCTTGGCTATTATCGCTTGTATCGACAGCCTCTGATTCTGAAAGCACCATTGAATTTTCTCTCACAACCTCTTTTTTAGGGTCCTCGTTTTCAACATTGACTATACTTTCTTCTTCATCTGAATAATCTTCCCCATCAGAGAGAGGCTCAAACTCTCCAGCCTGGATGGATAAAGCTGTCCACAAAAAGTCTGCATACTCCATTTGCCTTTCTCTCTCATCCATTGGCTCATCCTCATCTTGCACTACGCCTTCCTCCTCTATCTCTTCCTCCTGCTCCACATCTCCGACCCCCCAATCTGCAAGTTGCCGTTTCTGTGCCCCCATAACTCCAGTGAACATCTCCCCCTCCTGGCCAGAGGCTACCATGGGACTGGTGACCACAGAGCCACCCATACTACCCGGATCTTCTTCTTCTTCCACAACTAAGGGAATCACCATCCTCTCCTTTGAAGGGTCCACCTTAGGCTGAGTCATTGGTTTCGGCGTTCGTCGCTTCACCACGGCCCGTATTGACCCTTGGTCTTCCTTCTCCTCTTTCTCACTGACTGGATAAGGCGCAGGAGGAGAGGTGAAGGAAGAAAGGACCGGGCCCAATGATGGATGACGTTCGCTCACATTCCGCATCTTTCCACAAAGGACTCTGTAATTGAACACATCTGCGTGCCAGTTTACTGGCTCTTCATCTGAATGGTCTTCTGTTTTCCAGACAACTTTAAGTCGTTTTTTCGTTACTGCAGGTCCATACATATATTCATCCATGAATTGCTGCTGATCTGATAAGACATTTTTTATCTTTCTTTCCTCTGGCTTTGGCTCTTTTGACACCTCCTCCATTTTCTCCTCTGGCAACTCAATGTCTAAAAGCTTTCCCTCAACCGTATCCACACTTTCTTGTCCATTTTCCACTGAACCATCTACCTTTGACTCGGAAACTAGTGTCTCTTTCACTTCCTCATTTTCCCCAATTGCCAAAAGGTCCGTAGCAAATCCACCCACGCTCTTACTCCTTGGACTTCCCAAAGGGCTCTTCACTGGCTTCTCCATTTTATGCTGGGGAGAGAGGTACTGGTCAACTGCCTCCACCCCAGCTTTAGGGGAGCCAAACTTTTCCGGGCTTCTCTCCTCTGTTCCACTGACACTGTTTGATTTCCTCCTCCCTCTCTTTCCTTTTCCCTTAGGTCGTCCTCGCTTTCCTGGTTTTTTAACACTTTCCTCTGGCACTTCCTCCGCCACCTCCACACGAGCTTCAGTGAACGGAACATCTTCCACCTGCAAGTCTCCTCCTGTAGCCTCCACAGGTTCAGGAAGTCCATTATCCTTGCCAGAAAGCTTCCCTGGCTTCTGGGGGGAGCCAGGGCCAGCCTCTTCTTCCTGAGACTGGGAGCTCACCTCTGAATCCTGAAACAACTTGCTGGGCAGTTCAGCCACGGAAAGCTCAGGCTTGCTCCCTTCTTCTGATCGTAACGGCTTCTCTGGCGACTCCTCATCTGGTTGAAAGAGCTCGGCAGGCATTCTGTAGCGCTCTGCAGCACTCACCTGGCTCTCGTCGACACTAACGACCCTCTCCTCCACATCATGCCGAGGCTCCTCACCAGATTCCTCCACTTCCATTTTCTCTTCAATTTCCTTCGGCTCCTGTTGGTCTTGTCCATGGGCCATAGTCAAGAAATCATCCACATTAAAGTCCTCTTCCCCTTTCTTATGCTCTGCACTTTCTTCTGTATTTCCTCTAACTTTGTCCGCATCTGCTGGAAGCAGTGACTTTCCCTTTATTCCCGCTGGTTTAGCGGCAGCCTCCGCAGCCTGGATGAGTGTATCGATTTCTGTTTGGCTGACAGACTGGCCGATGCTGAGGCTTTCGTGGGTCTTGGATGCAGAAGTCAGCAGAGAAGCTTCTGTGAGAGCAGCTGTTGAAGCTGAAGGCGATTCCACCATGGCAGTTTTCCCTGTCAGCAGACTCAGGCCAGGTTTGGAGGTGGCTGAACCCCCAGACGGACGGCCCATGATGCCTTGGGTGAGTATGTCAAAGCCATGGTTGGCTTTAATGGAAGGGATGGTCTGGGTAATCACTCTGGGGCCTAGAGCCTGGCCTGGGTCTGCGCCAACCTCCAAAGAACCAGGAGAGCTCATGGTAACTCCTGACCCTGAAACAGGCTGGGCATTGTCTGAGAGGATGGCTTCGGCTGCCGACACTGACTCAGTGTGCATGGTGGCCACAGTGGAGAAGTCTGGAATGGAGAGCACAGGAACGCCATCCACCGCCTCTGGGGTCGACTCGATAACCTGTGCCCCAATCTGTCTCAAGTCTGTCAACGTGGACACACCACTGGGAGCCTGGGCCAAAGCTTTTGCCTGTGGCTGGGACAAATCTGAGTGCATGAGAATCTGCTGTGTTGGTTGCCGGCCCCGACCTCGGGAACCCCTTGGCCCTCTTGACCCTCGACCTCTCCTGCCTCCACGACCCCTCCCTCGACCAAGAGGGATGTATTCAGTGTCGTCATCCTTGAAGCTCCGGAAAGGAGTCCCTAGTCCCTCGTCTCCACTGTCCACTAGGGTTCCTTGATCCATCGATGTCCCGGTGCTGTTTGTTGAGGCTGGGGTCAGCTGGCCTCCGATGATGGTCCCAGAGGAGGAAAGTGCTGTGAATGTGCGAGTGCCTTGGTTCAAGGTTCCTGTAGAGCTATGCACTACGGCCTGAGTTCCAGTGTTAGAGCCAGGAAGGATGTATCTGTCCGAAAGAAAAATAAGCAATGAAAATCAATCATTAATAATAATGAATATCTTAAAGATTTGTGTTATCTGTCGCGTGGCGTATCAATCCGTATCAATTTACTTTCACCTTCAGACTTAATGCCAATTCCATTTTTAAAACAAGATTTACTTTTAGGCTTTATTCTACAATCAAGGTAACATGCCATCATTATAAAACAAAAATATTCTATCATATACCATGTATAAAAATATGAGCACTTCAGGATCAAGAATGATAAAAAAACAAAGTCCAGTCTTTTGAATAAAACCTTCATATTCCTATTCTTTCATTGTCACACATCATAAAAAGCTGAACTAGAAGTTAATATACATATTTTGTGTATCTCCCTATCTGCCTTGAATTTTTCCTGATGATGTCTGAGTGTCCTATCATTCCAATGGTATTTTTAAAAACATGAAATTAACAAACACCACAAATTATTCCGCAACTAAATAAAAAAATAAGTGCCACAAACAGTATTGTTTCTTTTGCTTAGAAGCGACAACCCCTGTGGCTGAACTACAGCAGTACTAGATTTCTATATCTAGAAATCTAGATTCAGACTTTCGTGATGAGAGGATTAGGCTCCGAAGCACTAAATTTAACAACTTTACTTCAACATGTTGGGAGCAATTGTCATCTAATAGTTGCTGCCAAAATTATATTCTGAGCGGACTTCAAATAATTAAATCATTTTCACGTCCTTCTTGTTTACAAATCCCCATTTAACGTCACTTTGCTAGCTTGATCGGCAAAAGAAAAAAAGAAGAAAAAATTCTTCGGAAAATTGCCACTGAGTGTAGAAAGTTCCTGCATGTGAAAAATTGAAGGGGAATATACGTGATTGAGTCATGTCACTGTTGCAGCACACCTTCACACAACCAAAAATTGCACAGAATATTTGTCTTAACAAAATCCTAACAGGTAATTTTTGTCATGTACACAGAAAAATCACGAGGGAACGAATCCCTTTTCATCCTTGACTTTTCTTTTGGTCGTAACAATTATAAACACCAAGGGGGGGAGAAAGGATTATAAGTTTGGACAAGCCATGTGAATTCATAAATATACTACCAGCTCAATTAAAAAATACTACAAGTCAAGGCAAGAGACTTACTTGAAGCTTTCTTGAGCTTTGGACTGACTAGTTGGATTTGCGAGCAACGATGTCCCAAGTGCTCCTGTCCTCATGGACACATCCTTCAGCAAGGACACAGCAGGCGTGCCTCCAATAAGACGTGTGCGGCTCTCATCTCCGAAAAGGTCTTCTCGCCCAGAGCTGCCCGTCATTGAGATGATTCTAGGGGTCTGCTTCGTGGAATCCGCGGCAGCTGACAGGACACTGATGCTGCTCTCTTCTGAACGCTTCACGTCACGGATAAGGATGTTACCAGTGGCTCTACCATCTGAAGCACTTGTTGCATCTGCTGTGGCAATGAGCCGTGTGGTGGTGGTGGGTGATCCACTTACATTGAGGGTTGTAGCCCCTGATCCCTGCAAGCCACCAGGTGTCAAAATGATGGTTTTCTGGCCACCCTGAGCACCAGCAGAACCAGAAGCTCCACGGGGCATGCCAATGAGTTGAATCTTTTTGCCACCTGTGCCCCCGGCTGGAATGGTGATGAAACGAGTGGTTTGCTGAGGGGTTGTAGAAGTCTGTGACACTGACTGCAGAGGCAATGTGGACACTGATGAGGCTGTGGAGGTCTGCATGGACTGCAAGGCCATCGACCTGATGGATACTGTTGGGGAACCCGTCGAGCTGGAGATGGGCAGTTTGATAACAGCTTGACTAGGTGTTCCCTGGGAGGCAGTGGTAGCAGCGTTTTTGTCCACAGATACCAACATGTACTTGCCATCCTTCATGACCAGCTGAGTTGTGATGTGGCCTGTTCTTGAAGCATTGGGAATCTGTAACAATGGGCCTGTGCCACGGCCCAAGCTGATGGTCCTCACGGCTGGGCTTGGAGTGCTTGTTGCAGCTGCTGACGAGGATAAGCTCCCAGCTTCTGGAGACACAATCACCGTGGAGCTGGTGTTACTGACAGTCTGAGATGCTTCTTGTTCTGGCACAGATGTAACAGAAGTTTCTGCTCCCTCCTGCGTGGTTTCTGTCTCGGCCTGGGTCTCCATTGCAGAGCCAGCAGAAGGGATACTCGCCTCTGTCTCAGAAGCCAATGGCTGTTGTTCTGCACCCTCTCCAGCCTCCAACCCAGTCACAGCTGGATCTATTGGAGCAGCTTCAGCTTCTGAAGTGTCCATTTTCTCTGCTGACAGGGCAGAAGTTTCAGAGCTGGCCTGTACCTGCCCTTCAGTGGCTGTGGCTGTGGATGTATTGGCATTGGAGGTAGTGATAGTGGTGGTAATGCGACCTCCAGCTTGGCTTATGGCGCCACTCCGCTGCAGCAGCTGGAGAAGCTGAGTAGCAGTCAGATTGAGGCTGCCCGACCCTCCATGGGACTTGACCACCATCACTTGCTTTCCACCAGTGCCTCCAGTGCTTCCAGACGAGTTGCTGCTCATGAGAACAAGCCTGGAGCCTGAGGTCATTCCTCCACGCATGCTAAGTCCGGCATTGGTCAGAGCCGACAGCGGGAGACGAAGGATCTGGGGTGAAGTCCGGGGCCTAGGAGTTGACATGGTTGGCGAGATGGTTTCAGGTGTAACTGTCCGCATGAATGTACTGGATGTTGCCCCTCGTCCTCTGCCCCCTCGGCTTCCCCTCCCTCTGCCTCCCCGGGATCCCCTGCCCCTCAAGGTGTATGGGGTGAAGGTGCTTGACTGGTTCATGATTCCTGAAAGCAGGTTGCTAGCTGTGCTGGCCTGACTAGTCTGTCCTTGCCCAGGGCTGCTCAAAGTTGAGATTGCTGTTCTCTGAGCTGCCCCTGTAATTTAGATAAATAGAAATAGTTAAGGCATGTTTCACAAAACGCGATGTCAAACATAACTTCAACTTCACTGCTGGTTATTTTCATGAATGAAAAGATTTACAAAACCAGTTTTTTGCTGTGTGTTGAAGATGTAATAGTAATAATGAGATAAAAAAACATAAAATGCGGTTTCTTTTCAAGTATGAGTTATTATCATGGTTTGTAGTTGTGTCATCATAACATGTTTGATGCACAAAGGTGTACGATTTCATACGTTATAATGTACTCTCTTTCACAGAAGATATTTCATTTCAGCTGAAGAGAAACCATGTCAAGTATCTTACAAAATAAGAAAAAGCAGGTTTATGATTTGAAACTAATATCTATCTATCTATCTAATCCTCTTTGCACTAAATAGTACATAAGGCTTCCACCAGAGCTCGCCACTGATGGCGATCGGCTGAAACTCGTTCTAAGCGGCCCTAAGTCCAACCCTTCTCCTTTATCTCTCCCTACACAGTTCTCCTCCAAGTTTCCTTCGGGTGACCTCTTTTTCTTTGCTTGAAACTAATATTTCATTTCAGGGGCCCGAGATTCAAAGCCAACCAAGAATCTATAAAGACTCGTCACTGAAGCAATACAGTACACCTCAACTTAAACCTAATCCCTACAACAGTTCCCTCATACCCATGGTTGACGCAGTATCTGTAGTCTGACTTGGAGTCTGTGTGCTTGTGGCACCGGGCTGCTGCACGGTGAGCACCAGGGAGGCCAGCAGCTTGGTGTCTTCAGTATCACGCATCACCAGGGTATGCTGTGGTGTGAGTCGACGCTCCCACATCACCATGTGGATCTGGCTAGGGGGGATGTTTGGCACTACAGCTTGGTAGCGGGTGATGACCGACTTGAGATCATCACATTCCATCCAAGTGTTGCCTGGTTCAGAGTTATAGGAGTGATTAGGTGAGAAACAGAAGTAGAGAACGTCAACTGAAAATGTAATCCTCATCCTCTGACTGTTTCAATATTAACCAGAGTCCTGATTTCAAATCACAATTTTGGATTAACTTTTGACATACTGTCAACGCATGGCCACAAACAGCTTTCACATAGATGTTTTCTTGTATTATCATTACGTTCTTAATTATAGTTTAACCATGGTAACCCTAATAAATCCAGAGGAATTCAAAGGTTTAAGCTATATATTTGACAATGAGAGTTCAAATAAAAACTAGACAGGCTAGGACCAACCCAGGTAAAATGGACAGAAACAAGACAGACAAGTCTGGGGTTAAAAAACGGTTGAATTATAGAGAGTACTACCGACATGGCACCACCGGTTGCTAGATAAGCTACTGGTTCCAGATCAAAATAAATTTACTGCCAATACGACATAAATTTCTTGTCCATTCTCCCCACAAACTTGATTACTTTTAAGCTTCTTAGGTAGTTTTACAAAAATTATTTTTTTTTAAAGCGGAAAAATTACAAGAGACAGAATTGTGATGTCACACACACACACAGCAGAAGTTCATTCCTCCAACTCGTATTCCACAAACTCTAAGAAAAACAAAAAAGCGCACGACATAATGCAATGTTCATGTCTCGTAAAAACTGTACAGAAAAATAACTGTCCAGCTAAAAATCTTAAGACAAAAAGCTTGCTGTATGCACCGTATACCACCATTATCCCTGCAACAGGCTAGGTATGGCCGGCTTAGTTAGTGCAAAAAAAGGTCCATGCTTCCAGTGTTTCAATCTATACTACAGAAATTTCCTGAGTTCAGGAAACAGTCTCCGTTTGATATGAATTATGAGGAAGGATAAATGCTTACCAGCCTATATAATTTATCTTTAGCTTCCAGAGATATTCATTGAATGATAGCCCTAGATTCCTATATTTAAAATGAATGCGTGCAACAAGGTACAAGACGATGTCTTTTTTTTAAAACATATTTATTGTTTGATTTTTATGAAAACTGAGTATGTTGTGTGGCAGTAGGTTATTTTGCTTCTTAGAGGAGTTCAAATTAAAATTCATTTTTTTAACAATTTTTCTAGTGTAAGCTTTTCTTGAGTTCCTTTTTAAATGTTTTAAAAGCTTTTAATGAATTAGGCAGGTTACGAAAAAAGTTAAAACGCATCCATTTACCAAGCCCCATCATTTTTTTTTCTTTTCACAAAACTTTTTTCATCAAAATCAAGTTAATTGACCTCTCCACAATGCAATGTTCGTGTCTCATCGAAACTGTACAGAGAAATAACTGTCCAGCTGAAAAACCTAGAGACAAAAAGCTTCTGTATGCACCGTATACCACCATTATCCCTGCAACAGGCTAGGTATGGCCGGCTTAGTTAGTGCAAAACACTTCCTTGCTTCTGGTGTTTAAACCATTTTTCATGTATGTAATTAAAGCTTTTCTTGACTTCCTTTTTAAATATATTTTAAGTTTTTAATGAATAAGGTTTGTTACGTAAAGTGTAAAAATGCATCTATTTACATAACTTACTGTTATTTGTTATCTCAAAATTCAGAATATTCCTTTATCTCAAGCCTTTGAATTGTTTACTTTGTTTAGCTCTAAAATATATATTTAATTAAGTTTGCTTTATCAGAACTTTGTTATGGCAGGTTTCACAAAACGTATGTCAAACATAACTTCAAACTTCACAGCTTTTTTTTATTTTTGTATTGAAGATGTAATAATGATACTTTGCTTGTGTTGTAAATCTTATTGTTATCAATGCATGTGTTGAACACCATTTCTTTCTTTCATAAATCCCCATAAACAGGGTAAATTTGACAAAAACTTGCATATGGATTTTCCTTCTTCACAGTCGTCTGTTATCCTTATGAGTCAAATTTTCTTTATCCTGAGATTAATACCTTTACTTCGAAATACATAATGTCAACCATTTTAAATACTGAACTTTTACTTGTATATAGGGAAATCTGTGAGTCCCATTTTCTGAAACGTTTCATACAGGCCCAGCAATACTTGACTGTTTTCCCAACCCCAAACATGCCAACATCATTTGTCAAGTAAAGCATTTTATCTAATACTAAATCTCTTTCAGTAAAACAATGTAACTCACCTGGGGCATTCCTAACCCAGGCTATGAAGTGGTCAGGGTTATTCTTGTAATGGACTGCTGCTGTGACTTCATAGTGATCACCATTGAAATAAAAGTCCAGCTCGTCAAAGCGATTATGAGGCAGGCCTTTCACAAAGTGCATCTGGACAAAGTCTTGAAGCCTGGATGGTAGGATATTTTACTTTATTACAAATACAACCAAAATGACAAAAGGCAGCTTTTGCTAATCAAACAAGAAACAAACGCTATTTTCTCCTGCACAAAAGCTGAGATGAAAATTTCTTGAAGGACTTGTCCCGCTACATTAAGTAAGTGAAAAACACTACTTAAATGAAGTCTTCTGATCTCTTGCAAAGACAAACACAATAAATTTGAATATGGTAAAAAAAAAAAAAAATTTGTCATTTCCGAGACAAAATGTGGAAGAGAAGATACTGAGCTTATGTGAAAAATCGCTTCCAGAAAGTTACTTGTTCTAAATCAACAAACATGACATAAAGGTAGCATACAGATTCAAGCATGCATAAATTTCAAAACAACACTGGCCAAGCATACATACTATACCTATTTCAATTAACTCTTGCATAACGACAATATACACACCCTTCAAATTTCATCATCATGCGCTGGTTGGGAGCTTGACATTCAAAACAATTTCGGACAAAACATGGCTCCACCATGTTGAAGTCTGGCGGGACAGCAGGGATGCTGGGTAAAATCTTCGTGTGGCTGTCATCTTGGGAATAATTGCACTTTTCACACTGGCAAAAGAGAGTCAGGCAATTAACATGCCATTTGAAATGTTTAACCCATTCACTGCCAGGCAGCTGTAGCTGAATCCTAGCACAAAGATTCTTGTTTTAATGAAATAGTAAGAAGAATGTGATTTTAAAAAGCCTATTTCAAAGTTTGTTTGTTTGTTCATTATAGTGTGAAAAATAAGTAATTCATTAATATCAAAGACTGAAATTAGGATCCCGCGAATAAACATAATTAATGTTAGCAATAATAAAAACATTGCTTTTCGTCGATCTGTGAATTTAGCAATGAACGGGTTAATATCATGTCAACATTATTGCAGTACATAAATTGATGGTGATTAATGGACTTGTTAGAGGGACAATAATAGGAATTACACAATTGTCATATAATGGGAATCTTGTCTCAAAGGCAACAACAACTGTGAGCAATCTCAATCAGTTTGATTTTCTCTATGTGAAGATGGAAAGAATCCCTAAATAAAGGGTTTTCCTATTTCTAATTCAAATTAAAAAACTACAATAAACTTTACCTTGAAAACATAGCGGTAGTTCATTGTGAACATTTGTTTGATCACAGGCTTCTCTCTCACCAGCAGTGGGAGGACCAATACAGGGCTGTTGTGCTTGCCTCGCTCACAGCGCAGGCGAGGCTGAAGCGCCTGCCAAATCTTCTCACGCATGGCATACAGGATATTGATGGCTTTCCCTATCTCATCCATATTCTCTTTGCAGACCAGCTTGGACATCTTTGGGTCTTGAGTGGACGCCGAGTTGCCAGCTCCTGTCTGCAGGCTGCTGATTTCAGCTCCATTGCTCTTCTTAAGCAGGTTTTGAAGCAGCACCTGGAAGGGTGTGTGAGAAAAGAATGCATAGCGTGATAAGTGTGTAATGAAACATCAAAGAGTTCAAAACGTAACATACAGAGGCCAGACAACCGTCAAAGGTTTAAAGACTCAAAAGTGAAACCGGCATGCATGCATAAATACAAAAATTAAGTTTTAAAATGTCGTGTCCCACAGTATGATTATAAATTAACTCATCTCGTCCTGGATTTTTATACTGTTGCATAACCCTTAAAACTTGACATTTTTTCATCTCAAAAACCAAACTGATTTATCTAGTTCAGATATCCCACAAACAGTTGATTACAGCATAAACATAACTAAGAATGGTGTCGTTAGATCGGTAAGGTCTAAGTCCATAGTCGGGACTCAACACCAACTACCCAACTAATAATGTACCCTTATTTACACTGGCCCACTGCTCAACATCACAAGCAGAGACCAAACCGTAAGGGATTTTTGTTTCTTTTAACAAAAGCCGAAGACAAAATATTTTCCCTAGAGGAACATACAAAAGAATTTCACTCTAGCCAGACATCCCGATCTCACACCAACAAAAATTAAATTTTGTTGTCTCAATAGACAGTTCACAGGCCCCCGTTCATGGCGAAAAATTTGTTTTTAGAGCATTGATAACAAATTGACTGCAATGGGAAAAATGGCACAGAAACTTAAACATGCTCAACTCGGAATCTATGGTCCTAAATAATAAGGGGAATTGATCACGTAGTGGAATAGGTAAAGTTGTGATTTAAGGAAAAAATTTTGAAAAGTGTGGTGGCACGATCAATTAACAAAAGTGGTTATTTTTTTTATAGAAAATGCCTGCACTTTTTAAAGTGTTCTAGAAATGCTTAGAAAAACAACAGACCAATATAATTCACACAGGCAGAAACAGGAGAAATTCCGGAATGCAGTGGTGGTTAAAAGAAAGGATGGTATCTTGGCTTAAAATCGTGAGATAATGGGCCGAAAATTTTATACCGCGACAAGACCACCCGGAAAAGCGCGGGACGCCAAGTCGGCACATACTCCGTGGGGAATCCCCTCTGCCTGTCAAGTTGACGGGTGATTTATTGCTCAACAAACGGCGAACTAAACAAGCGCTCTGGGCATTGCCTTGCATAGCCGTGAAACATAATTAAGGAAGGTGTCGTTAGATCGGTAAGGTCTAAGTCCATAGTCGGGACTCAACACCAACTACCCAACTAATAATGTACCCTTATTTACACTGGCCCACTGCTCAACATCACAAGCAGAGACCAAACCGTAAGGGATTTTTGTTTTTTTACAAAAGCCGAAGACAAAATATTTTCCCTAGAGGAACATACAAAAAATTTCACTCTAGCCAGACATCCCCATCTCACACCAACAAAAAATTAAAGTTTGTGGTCTGCAATAGACAGTTCACAGGCCCCCTGTTCCAAGGAAAAAGATTTTTGTTTTTAGAGCATTGATAACAGATTGACTGCAATGGGAAAAATAACAGAAACTTAAACATGCTCAATTCAGGACCTATGGTCCTAAATAACAAGGGGAATTGACTCACGTAGTGGAATGGATAAAGTTGTGATTTAAGGAAAAAAATTTGAAAAGTGTGGTGGCACGATCAATTAACAAAAATGGTTATCTTTTATAGAAAACGCCTGCACTTTTTAAAGTGTTCTAGAAATGCTCAGAAAAACAAGACCAATACAATATAATTAACACAGGCAGAAACAGGAGAAATTTGGGAATGCAGTGGTGGTTGAAAAAGGATGGTATCTTGGCTCAAAATCGTGAGATAATGGGCAGAAAATTTGATACCGCGACAAGATCACCCGGAAAAGCGCTGGAAGCTGAGTCAGCACATCCTCCAAGGGGGAATCCCCTCCGCCTGTCAAGTTGACAGGTGATTTATTGCTCAACAACCCGCGAACTAAAGGAGCGATCTGGGTGTGCCTTGCATAGCCGTGAAACACAATTAGGATGGTGTCGTTAGATCGGTAAGGTCTAAGTCCATAGTCGGGACTCAACACCAACTACCCAACTAATAATGTACCCTTATTTACACTGGCCCACTGCTCAACATCACAAGCAGAGACCAAACCGTAAGGGATTTTTGTTT
>JBDFRD010595040.1:0-16603 GCA_039654405.1 Bullina lineata | reverse complement strand
GAGAGAGAGAGAGAGAGAGAGAGAGAGAGAGAGAGAGAGAGAGAGAGAGAGAGAGAGAGAGAGAGAGAGAGAGACTTGCATTGTAGAATCGTGCACCTGAAATTGGAGGAGAAGTTTCATGCCTTTGGTATAAACACTAGACTATACAAACCTAACTTATCACAATCACTTTTGTTTGATTTGCTTGCATGAGCCGTGGATCTCATCCGGTTCGCCGGATGTCAGCTTTGCTGTTGACTTCAGGATTCCGTTTGCGATCAGAGTAATCTCCCCTCCAGCAGCACAAACATCGACTCAACATGGCCTGTGCACAAATTGCCCGACAAATGGTCCATTGTTTTAGAAGGATACCATGTGCTCCCTCGCTTATTTCTAGTCCCTTACATTTACGGTAATTGTAACACTCATCCCATTTAACTTTGTTTTATGTACAAGGGTCCTGACAAAAATTCTGAAGCGCCCTGTTTCCTGTTTTTTCCACCTCTACTATCTGCTGGACTCGGATCTACTCACTTCACTTCTGCCTGTTTTTAATGACCTTCGCAGATCTCATGTCATGATAGAATCTAGATCTAATCTAAATCTATAGATCTAGTGTGTAGTCCACTGCTCACAATGGAAGATTTTCAGAAGGTGGTGGTATACTAACTGACCCACAAAAGAGGGCTTTTTGTTGGGGGTCGGTCAAGAATAGAAGATTATTATTACGAAGTGCTTATTTTCCCGAAGGGTCGGGGAAATAATTTCAGAACTTATTTTCCCGACGGGGGTTGCGTTAAGCCTATTGGCTTGATAATGAGGATGAGAGCAACCTAGCTAGCTAGAAAAAGATTACAGTCGAGCACGGAAAACTCAAACTCGGCGGGGATTGGAAAGTGTTCGAGATATCCGTAATTCGTTATTTCTGTGAAGACACTCGTAATAGAGAGAAATAAAGAAAAAAAAGGGAGGTTATTGAACATGGTCCGGGCTTGTTGGAACCAAATAAACAAAGCCTTCTCAATAGCGTCAGACTTTACCGTGCGTTGCTTCTTTTTGTTCGGTTGGCATCCCTCGCCAATACTGTTTGACCCGATTTTTGATGAAGGTATACAATGATGACTTTGGTATTTCAAACTGTTTACAAATTTCAGTTTTGCTGGTCGACGAGAGCTAAAATCTCATGTTTCCTTTCTAACATTAGACAGTAGTTTCGTTTTCTCTTTTCTGCCATGGTGGAGTGGACCGATGAATCGTCGATATCTTGTGAGCAATAAGCCGTGTGATACAACGCGAAAGTAGGCCCACCTCTGTTCGTAACACTGGCTAGACCAACAACACAACATCACTCAATGCCGCACCACGTTCACGCCTAACCCTCCTAATCTAGTCATTTAGGGCATTTAGTTAGTGCTACGGTATGATATCCTATCTGAAATTAGTTGACCCTAAATTTTATTCTTGCATTTTGTTTTCCCATTGATGGAAAAGAGTCCTTTTATAAGGAATGAAATGTGTCATGTTTGTAATCGATTCCAAGTTTTAGGTATGAAAAGGAAGTACGAAAAATGGTGTGTTTACAAAGTTTTTGTTTCTGCTTGCTATAGCTGAGTGTTGTGATATAAATGACATATATTGTGGTTTCACTTGGAAGGTGGATTTCCAGAATATGCTGTGAGAAACATTAAGTCACATCAGCACATCACATGAAACAAAGTTTCAGACAAGAGAACTTTAATCTGGAGGTGTCGCATTTTCATCGCATATATAGATTTTATCCTGATGCAATGGGGAATCTGGTTGTCTACTTTTTCCACTATAATCACCTGAGCTTGTAGATATGCACTTGATGTGTGAGCAAATTGGTCAAAGAAATGAAGCTGACTGATAATAATTTGCTGTTAGAAAATGTATAAAAAAGGAGGGTCAAATCAGAAGTTGCATTCAGTGACATGATCAGTGAATTCATATTACAATATGTGTGTATAATCATGGCTGTGCCCAGGGTTGGTTCATTATTTTTTTTTAATCAGACCTTTTTTTTTTAAAATAAAATTATTTTATTTCATAGACTCTTTCTTTAGTTGAAGCAAAAAAAAATATTGTTTTAAAGTTAAAGAGACTAACTTTAAATTTTATTTGTGATGACTATGATAATAGAATATAATATAATTTATCTTTTGATTTAACATTATAGTGTATTCTGTAATCCTTTTTTTCTCAGTTTCTCTCTCTCTTTTTTTTTTGTTTTTGTATGATGCATGTAGTACAGAGATTGAATGATCAAATAAAATGTTTTGTCTGCCTTTTTCTTTACTTCATAGGAAAACCAGAGTTTAAATATGTTGGCAACATGCATGGTAACGAGGTGGTTGGCAAAGAAATGCTCCTGTATCTTATGGTGGACTTGTGTGAGGGATACAAGAAAGGAGATGACCTAGCCACATTTATTGTGAAGGAGACCAGAGTTCATATTTTACCGTCTATGAATCCAGATGGCTGGCAAGAGGCTTATGAGAAAATATTGGTATGAGCTAATTAGTTGAGATGATTTTAATTTTCTGTTGTGTACTTGCTTTGTTTCGGTTGGTTGGAAGAATTTAGTGAATTTAAAAATTCCACAAACCAACATAAAGCATAAATCAAATTCAAAGCCTTTTTTCTATAATTTATTCCTAAAGACATGCTAATGTCTCCCACTAAAGCCAGCTGACTATATTAATCAAGTACACTATAAAATGAGTAAACATGAGATTTATTGCCCATTTTTCACACTAGCTTTTGTGAAATGTCAGTTATTACACAGTAAACAAAATCTTCAAAACGAAGTAATATTATGTCACTATTTTCCTTTCCATTTTACAGTTATTTTTCAATTGTATTTTGAATCGATTATGAATCAACAGAAAGATGGAAAACCTGACTGGCTAACGGGTCGTGCCAATGCAAATGGTGTGGATCTTAACAGGAACTTCCCTGATCTGAATGCAAAAATGTATCAGAATGAAAGGGAACATCACGGACGCAATAACCACTTAATGAAAGTGGAGAAAGCCATTGCAACAGAAGAGAATGTAAGTTATTGTAATGCTTTCTAATTCTAATCATAGAAGTTTGAGCAGTCATGCTGTTTGTCCTGCAAAAGTTTTCAAGTACTTTTTTTGTTGCGGGACTTACAGGCTTTTCTTTTCTTCCTACATTTCTTTGGAATATTTCATTTCTGACTTTACAACATCTTTAGCATCTTATATCTGAATGGTCAGGCTACCAAGCTTGCTACCAGGTCTCAGGGTCAGTCCTGGCTATGCTGGTCCTGGTATGATATCCTGAGACACTTTTCATAATTTCCCTCCTTACCTCCAAGTGCGAATTAGGTATTGGCATATTCTGCCAGGAGAGTAAATATGAAATACTTTCATTCTGTCTAGTCAGTGATCGAGTATCATGTGTTCTGCTTCATGCTGTTAAAACTAGGATAAAAGCTCATGTCTTAAAAGCCTACAAATAAGTGACTACACATGTTAGATGGAACTAGTGTAAAAGCTAGGGAATAAATACTGTGTAGTAAGAGTATCATCATGTGAGAGTAAAGGCAATGTTACATGAATTACAGCACAGAAAGAGGATTGCATGTAGTTATCGAGAGTAAGGATAGTCCCCTCACTCAGGGAACCTGATGTAATTGCCATGGAAATAGAAAGGGCAAATGATTAGTTCCGAATGTCACTAACCATAATAGATCATTATGCCAATTAAATATGAGATAATGTAACTGTGCAAGCAGTGGTTTACTCTTCTCATAGTGCCATAGAAAAAGATTGATTTATACTATGGTTGTACACATAAATGGGATAAATAACTGTAAGAGTATGAAGAAAAAGAAGAAGACTTGTATTTCGCTTGTCTGTATGTATTGGATGGAAGACAGTCATTTGTGATTTTATGGCTTTGACTTTCCATGTGTGAGGTTTTAAGAAAAAAACAAACAAGTGTGACTAAGTCAGAAGCATTATTGGATTTCATTTCCAGATTTGTCCACACTTCAGCTTTAGAGTGAACTGTTTCTTTTTTTTTTTTCTTAGGACAAGGTTAATAGGACTGATAGCTTTGGCTTTGGTTTTTCATTTGTAAGGTTTTACGAAAACAAACGGAAGAGTAACTTAAGTGAGAAGCGTTTGTTATTGCATTTCCACATTTGTCCATACTTCAGCTTTAGAGTAAACTGTTTCTGGCTACAGACACGGTACAGAATGCACACTACAGACCATATGTCGTCTCTATCTTTGAATACAGATTCAGCCTGAGACAAGAGCTGTGATGAGATGGCTGGCACATAATGGTTTTGTGCTGTCTGCCAACTTGCATGGTGGTGATTTAGTCGCTAACTACCCTTATGATGAAACGAGGTCAGGGAAGACTCAAGAGTATACAGCTTGTCCGGACAATGGTGTATTTGTGTGAGTATATGACATAACATCTGTTTGTCATTTAGTATCCCACATTGCTTCTATTTCAAGTGATATCTTGTCTGCGAGGTTAGGTTGCTGAATCCCAACCATGAATTTGGATTAGAATCTTGGTTGTGCTGTTTGTGGTGATTTGGCCTGAGAAAAACATTTCACATGATTTTTCCTTCCATGACTCTAGTGTGAACTCAAGAGTAAATCTACAACAGACTGGCCTTCCTAGGAAGGGATCTAAACTCATCTGTTTATTTTCTGTCGCTTAGAAGCAAAATAGGCTGTGGATAGGCCCAAAAGATCAATTAGTTACTTTATTCTTATAATATATTACTGTAGCTTTGAACAAATAGTTCTGCAGGGACCAATAAACAATCTAAGGGCATCACTTTTACTGCCCTCAAAAGGGCAAAACAAAACACAAACAAGGAGATTTCCTCTAAGTGGAAAAAACAACTAAGATTGTGCAGAAAACAGAAGGCACAAGCCGATGAAGATATGAGTTTTTTTGTGTTTTTTTTCACAGGCGTTTAAAATAAATGTAGAGTATGAAATTTGAGAATTTGAAACTAAATTAATGAGTTTTTGATCACTTTCAAGCATTTTTTTTTAATTACAGAAAACATGGGATATATTCATTTTATAGAGCCTACAGTTAGTATTCTTTCACATAGTGAATGTGTTTAACTGAGATTCGTGAGTTGTAAAAGTTGAAGCTGATTTGTTATATTTGAAGCGAAGAGAAGAAATATTTAAGACGTGATAATTATTAACTGCCTTTCAATGACACAGATACCTGGCCGAATCATATGCCTACTTTCACCGCACCATGGCAGACCCAAATAGGATTCCATGTGACAAAAATGGAGATACCAAGCCTATCACCAATGGTGGACTTTGGTATTCTGTGGCTAGAGGTAATGATTTTTTTTTATGTGCATGCTAATTAAAATTCTATGAGCTATCACACCTCCTTTATATTTTCTTTTTTACTTCCACAAACATGCTGGACTCAGCCCTCATGTAAAATGCTGTTTGCTTTTCATCAGATATAAGATCTTGTTGATTTTTTTTATACAAATAACAGTTAGGATAAATATTCTTCTGTTGTTGTGAATATAAATTATAAACACAATCCTTTATTAATATATATTATAAAATATTAATCACGAATCTTCATTGGCTAGTCAGCATAGGAGAAGTAATGGACAATAAAGACATTTGATTTTTATCTGTAGCCTGTATTAGAGGAGCACAGATCCAAGGACTGAGTTAATTGTCAGCTGACTAAACTATGCATTGTTTTTTTTTAAATTGTCTAAGAAATCAGAAATGTGATGTTTACATTTACAGAAAAAGCATATTTTTTAAAGTTTTACCTTTCCTACTATGTAAACAGGAATGCAAGATTACAACTACTTGAACACTAACTGCTTTGAGATCACTTTGGAGTTGGGCTGTGAGAAGTTTCCACCGTCTTCTCAGCTCGAGCAGTTTTGGTCGGACAATGAAGGGGCTCTCTTCAACTACATCCTTCAGGTGGGTTTAAGTTTAGTTTGTTTTCCCAAAATCAGTCTTTTTTTTTTTTTTACAACCCAAAAATATGTTTTACAATTTATAAGTTAATTTTATAGTTGAGTGTGTGATTTCCTCCCGTAGCTCCCTGGAATGCTGTGTATTATAAGCTAAAGGATTTCACAATTCTTTGTTTTATGCTCACATTTCCAGTTCATGCAAACTCAGTAAGAGATGTAGCTTAAGGCTTATCCTCATTCCATTAAACCTTTGGTTTTTTTTGTTTAATACTAAAGAGCATTCTAGTTGTTGATACTCATTAAATTAGATTGGGCCTCATTCTTTATGTCTTCGATGGTTTTGAATCCATCTCTTATCTTTACTTTTCTGTTCATGATAATGACCATCACTATTCGAGTTTCTTTTTCTTTTCCAGAGTCACATTGGTGTGAAGGGATTCATCATGACTCCAGAGAAAGAACCCATTGCAAATGCAGAAGTCAAGGTTTCCAACCTGGCAACAGGCGAAATCATTGATCATGACATCCTTTCATGTGAGTTCAATATTTGGAGAATAGGAGTAAGTTAAAATCTGTTCTAGCATGAAACAACCAAAGCCAATGTCAATATCAACGAGGTGATTTGGAACAGATGATATGAAATCAACTCCTTGACAGAATGCTGGTTTGTGATAGATTTTGCTGTCTCAAAAGATATATGGATACCGAATTTGCACCTGGATGATGAAAGGAGGGGGGATCACATAAAGGGTCTTTCCTAACAATTTTGTGCTCAATGGTCTTATGGTTGCAAGTCTGGAAAATATGCCATTCTGCCATTGACAGCACTTAGAAAACTATAAAGTAAAGCCTATGAGGCCCATGGAGCAGAAGCTTATCTGTGTTTCAAAAGCGCAAAGCAGAACAGATGATTTTTAAAATCATCCCCAGGACAGGATGCCAGTCTCTCATAGGTTTACTTTCCCAACAGAATATGAGTGGGTAGATGAGTTGTGTAAAGTGTCTTTCTTGAGGACACAACATAACCTAAGTCAAGATTTGAATATTGGGCTTTTGGATCGGAAGTCCGTGCCGATCTGGGAATAATGCAGGTGTCTTATAGAAGGCTGTACTGAGGAGATGATAATTTTGAATGTGTGCATGTATGTTTGAGTTTCACTTCCTCATTAATTTGAGTCAGGCTTTTTCACATTTTAGCTCATTCCCCCCTCAATGAAGAATTTTTTTGTGGATGTGGAATTCGGTTTCATCGGAACCTCTAAGCTCTGTATCTCGCATTCTAGGCTTGTTAAATGATCCAGAATCACAGATATGCCACAGCCTTGAAAGAAGGTTGCTTCTGGTTTTATTGCTCTATAAACAGAAGTAAAGAAAATATTTCTGTATGTATGCTTGAATTTGAACTAATTACGCTTGAAGAATTCTGTACCTTGCATGTATATTTGATCAAGTCAGACTATTCAGACAGTGAGTTCACTAAAGACATTTCTCTCTTCTTCCACAGTGGAAGATGGAGACTTCTACCGCCTTCTGGCAGATGGTCATTACCACATCAAGGTGAAGGCCCATGGCTTTCACTCTTCGGCCCGGTGTGTTCATGTAAAGAATAACATTCAAATAGGGGAGTCCAATTCGGACTTGAAGGCAGCCCAGGAGGTCAACTTCACACTCTCTCCTGAGTCATCAAAAGCATCTGACAACTATGAAGAATTGCAGTCTTGTGAGACTCTGTGGAACAAGATTCAAGAAGAGGTTTGAAATCTCTCTTCTTTTTTTTTTTTTTCAACATTATAATGAGACCTGAAGAAACTAAAACTTAGCTTATTTTGATTAGTAAATGACGTTTTCAAGTTTAAAGTTGTAGGAGACTGCTGTTGACAAGCTATTCATAATGCTTCTGTCTTCTCCAAACAATTTGACTTTTTGCTAGTACGAAGTTTTTCTGCAAGCCATTTAATTTATACATGCATAATGTGATTTTTTTGAATCAATGAAATCATTTTTAAAATCTTGTTTTATTATTATTTTTCCTTTTCTTCTTTGTTAAAATATTATCGAACTATGACAAATCATTAAATTTTCAACTAATTCTTCTCGAATAGATAGTAATAATTTTGTACTAGAGACTTCACTGTTGAGTTGATGTACGGGCAAAAGAACAAAGACCATACAATTCTTTGTGCCTTTGTCAGTTCTGTAATGGGTTGGGTTAACAAAATGGAAGTGTCAAAGTCACAGACCAAGGAACACACAATTTGTGTACACTGGTTAGCATTGGAAGGAGTGGTTTGATGGAATTAAAAGCTGCTTGCATTATTACCAGTTTAGAATGTGAAATTCTCATCAAGTTTTGTTTGCATTGTTTCGTTTTAAATGCTTGGTCACCGCTGACTAAAAATCTTGTCATCTTTGTACAGAACTACTCCGAAGTAGGTGAGCGTTACATTCTCCTGTCTATCTTATCCTACCTGGATCCAAGCCAACCCTGGGGCCAGTTTGCGGACAAAGTCACCACTGTTGAGCTCTACTTCTTCATGGCAAAGAGCTTGCGTTCACTCGAACCGGACCAGATTCGAAGGCTTCTTCACCTGATGCCGCATTTCGTCCAAAAGAAATTAGACATGGTCATTTCTTACAACTTGAGCCAGAATTGAAAGCTGTCCCATGAAGAAAGATTGAGCAAACTGATTCGGTTGTTGTTAAAGAACTCCCTGTGGGACCAAAACTTTCATAATTCAAAATATTGATGTGCTGGTAGACAAAATAATACAGGGTCAGGGGTTACAATCATCTATAAAAAAAAAAGTATGTCTCTTCTCTACTCTAAAGAAACAATAGAGTTCTTTTTTTTCTTTATGTTTATGTATCCTAATCTATTTTACAAACATGTAAAATGAATTTTTAAATCTGGGGATTTGTCAGATATGTATTTAGAACATTCTGTGACCCTGAAAGACTAACTTTGCATCAGAGAAATAGGGAAATAGAAATTGATTCTTCCTATAATAATTAAAAAAAAAACACTTCTGCTTTCTGTATTCTACGCAATTTTTAAAAATTTTATAAACCCTTTTTGTGATCTCACTCTATGAAATCCACCGTGAATTGTTATATACAAAGTATTTCAAATGTTATATTTTGAAAACATATGTTCTGCTAGTTTATATTAGGACAATTTTTACAAGCTTTATTTTCCTAAAATCTATTTTAATTGTGGTGTTATGGTATTCCATTTTCTTACAATGTTATAACTAATGGAACCAACTAATTTTATTTTTCTTTTTATTTTTATTTTTTTATTTTATGCTTTTTTTGTTTGTTTTTAATAAGCTCTCATTAGATCATGGGCTTAAGCCTCAGTCAAGAGTGTGAGTGACAGGGTCAGATTTGATTTATCATAAGCTTTACCTCTGTGATCCCCATGGTTGTAGAGGGTATTGAAACATCCTTCCATGGGCAACAACAGAAAACTACCCCAAATGAAAATATTCAAAGGAGTGTAGGATCAAAAAGAAAAAAGTAGCATTTATTTTTGTTACTTTTAAATTGCTTCTTCTGTTGTTAGAGAAGATCAGGAATTCCATTTTGCGAGGAAACATTCCTTGTGAACTTTTCACTATTTTGTTTGTCATTTTTTTTTTTTTTTAAGTACAGTGGAAACCTCGAAATTCTTAGTGCTTGGGAATGGACCAAAACTTCAAATGAAGAGGGTTTGAATTAGAGAAAGGGACATAACTGAGGTCCAAGAACATCAAATTATTGTGCAGATACTTCCCCTGAACCCCCGCCCCTTAAAAATGGCATTTCTCTTCCTTTGACTTTCTTTGTCAATTTCCATACTCACTTCCCTCCACATCGACTCCTTTTTAATTGGACCTTAAAATGGACATCGGTGTTGTAGCTCAAAGTATGTAGATCTATATCTAGTACTGTGACAAAGTAAAGTCACGTGACGCACTGGGCCTATGGTGCCTAGATCTAAACAAAAAAAAAAAGAACCCATCTTGCTAAAATGATACAGCAATATGGCACTAGCACTTTTCGCTTCGTCTTATGCTCTCACGCAGTCCCCTTCTCTTCACTGGCAACTCACTTCACGCAAAAGTTAGTGATGGTTCCACAGTGCTCAAGGCAGATAGGCCTTAGGCTGTCCCCTCTGGGCGTAGTCTTTGTCATTACTTTGTACATGATGTATACTGAACACATTGTGTTATGTCATAAAAGTCTGGCAAACAGTGTAGTGCTACACGTGGGCCTACAACTATGTTACCTTTCCTGACTTTCACCTCCAACCCCTCCACTGCCCCACATTGTACACTCCTTGGTAAATACTGAGCATGCCAGCTTTGCTCGGTCAGTGGAGCATCGCTTTTACACATTGCCGTTGGTCGCGATACCAACTTTGAATTATGAGAATCAATTCATTGCCCTTGGTGGCAATCTCAGCTTCGAAGAAAATCTTATGTCTCAAAAGCTTCGAATTATCCGAAATTCGATTTATCCAAGTTCGGCTTTCAGGGTTTCCACTGTACTGGTATTGCTGTATATTTCAAGAAGAACAAAATTAATGTAGCTATTTTATTTAGGGAATAGCATAAAATCTTATTGTTGACATTTAAAATGTAAAACTTAATAATAATCAAAATTATTAAAAGTAATTTTTTTGTTGTTGTAGTCTTTATTGGCTTATTATATTTAAGAATTTATAGATTTGTGAATCTAATCTATGTTTGTGATGTTATCTTTCCTCTTATTATGATGATAAATGAATACATCCTGCAGAAGTAATTTAAGATTTCTTTCGTAGGGGGATATAAGATACTTATTACTGGAACTTAAAGAGGGGTCTGGAATAATAAAGAACCTGTCTTATTTTTACAGGCCAAATTTACCTGCAAGGGACTGAAAAGTACTATAGGAGAGTTAAAAGAAGTTCCATCAGTTCTAATATATTACAAAGAGAGTGCCTCTTTTTAAATAGTCAGAAATACACTTTATTGCTGGAATAATGGAGAATCATTTCTAAATCAATTCTTTCTTTTTAACTTTTTATTTATTGTTGCATAGACTTGCTATTCAAAGCTCTCTTAAAGTTTCTTAAATTTTGTCGTGTTGTAACTCATGTGATGCTCCAGTCTATTGTCATTTACTGTTGTTTATGTTGATAATTACTGTATTGAATTGTGGCAACTGAATTATAAGTACTTAATAGAGGAATTGTTTTACAATGCAAAATGACACCTTTGATGATAACTACTTAAATTGAAAATTTAGTTTTACCTCAACCAAAATGTTTTTCTACACTTATTATTTTGGTCAGTAATTTTCTTTCATTCACATAAAAAGGTTTGTTCATTCTGTCTCATTAAAGGTTTTTTCCCTTTGGTATAAAGCCAATAAAATATATTTGATTTAGTACCGGTACATATATTATATATTGAAACAATAGAATGTTATTGCATGTATTTAAAAAAATTATTTACAAGACTACACATTCTAATTTGGATTACATGGGTTTTCCCTTGCTTTAGTATTATATCTGTTTATTGATTTGTTTCATTTTTAAAATGTGCAATAGTATTTTTCTGTGATTAAAAAAAATCATTTGTTCTGCTGGACATGAATGTGATGCATATCTTATACAATCTGAATGCTTGAAAATATAAGCTGGATACCCGTAGTCTAGTCTGATAAAGCTAAGGCATTTTCTAAAGCCTGACAAGATGATTGGATAAATAAATATAGCTTTTTACTCTTAGTCTTAGTCCAAGTTGTAAGGCTTTTAGTTATAAGACTCGGGCACTTTATATATATATATATATTTATTTCATGTCTCCTTTGTCAGGCTTGATATGATGATAGAAGATAGCCATAATTTGTATGTAAATGTAACTTTTAATTCTCTTGAACTGATTTGACACCAAGTCTGGTGGCCTTGCAAATCGTGCCCATTTTTTCTGCATTATGGTTTTCAAGAAAGGACAAATGTTGAACACCCCCCAAAAAAAAAATTCCCCAAATTCTAAACATTTGAAAATTTCAAAATCAGTTGTTTCAGACAAATTTACAAACTATACATGTATGATTGTTTTAATTTACCCATGTATAGATCAGTAATGCAGTCAAAATCAACCCTGCCTCTTTGTGATATCAGACCTACTAAGAAGAACGGAAATCGTAGATAACAGACTTGCAAATATAAATCCAGCACAAATTTAAAAAGTTGTTAGTGTCCTGAATTTTGTATTGTGTTGTTTATATAAAAATAAAACTCATCAACAGGTTTACCTTGAATTGTTTTACATTGTGATGCAGTACAACTCTGATCTTGTGAAATTTTAGGAATAAGGATTTTCATTTCATCTGCATGTAGTTTAGTTGCAAAAATGAGCAAATTCAGATCAAGATTAATATTTAATAACCCACGCCTGATTATTCCCAAGAATTCGAAATTAGCTCTAGAGATTCTTCTTCTCTAGTCACTTGATTTTCTCTTATTATCTGGTATGGATATATAGAACTAAATAAGCAAATTATTAAGTGCTGAGAAAACATCACGGTTGCTCATCACACATTTTAGTTGAGTCTGTTTGGTGCAGTACCGCAGTGTGCAGGAAACTAGGCCCAGGCTTTGGTGTAAGTGCCTGAAGCACATATGACTTGGCATCATATGTCTTTTTATTTATTCCAGCCAGTTCCATCAAAATCTAGAACCAAGACCAAAACAGTCTTATTGCTCTTCCTCTCTCTCTTTTCCATCCTTGCAATGAAATCATGGCCAGAAACAAAACAAAGATGTTGCTATAGGTGTGACAAGTTATTGTACATTGGGTGTTTTGGATTGAGAGGTAATTTTTTTTTTTTCCCTCCTGATATAAAACTTCAATCAAGATTGGGCAGCATAAGTCACCTTAAGTCAACATAACCATAAACCATTCCTAAGATTTTTTAACTAGATTATACAGTAACACTGTAACAAAAAATTGTTGCTAGATTTGAATGTGTTGTGTATCAGAGTTGTACTGTATAATTATAATTGTTTTGATTGTATTATTGACTTGAAAAATTATTAAATCGTAAACGACATGTTTTTTTTATGTATCTTGCAATTGAGGCTGGTAATGATGTAATCAAAATGAGACTGTGTAAAAACTTTGTTCACATGTAAAAATGATCTGAAATTTATTTTTTAAAAATATATTATATCATTTAATAATCAATTAGAGACATTCCTCAATTTCAAACAAATCCAATTAATTTTAGTACTAAAATGACAAGCTCAATTTTTGAGTAGTAAATTTATTAGGTTTTTGTGTTTTTACTTTTTTTTTCCCCTTTGAAAGTGAGTGTAAAGGCGAAACATTACTCTACCATTTTAATTTCAAAAAATGTGATAACAACCTGGTGAAGGTAATCCATATTTGGTTGTGTAAAGTTAACAAGACAGTTCTGTCACAGGTTTCTTTCCCACCTTCCGTTTTTATGATCTGATATAAATTTGACACATTTTTTTGTGTTTATCTCATCAGGAATATTGTGAATGTTTATACATGTGTAATATATTTTGCATTGCTTCATGAGAAAATTTTTGCCAGATGGTACATTTTTTAGCATATTCTGCTGTCATTTTTTTGGTAAATAATGTTTTCCAGTGTATGGATTACCACAAAACAACAAACTTGACAAAAATTAAGAACTTAAAAATTTGTGATACTTCATTGATTCCAATACTGATTTCTGACATCCATTCCATTCTGAACAATCTATAAAATTCATCAAAAAATATGAAAGCAAAACATTTTGTGTTACCTATGAAGGGGTTGAAATATTTAACGTTTATCGTTCCTTGTGTTAAAATCAGACCTGTTTACCCAAAAAGCAGCACATCATATCGTTTTGAACAGTCAGCGCACTGAAATTCTGCTCCATACATTTTAATGCATAAAAATGGAAAAGAGCACTATGTTTATCAAAAACAGGTCAAGAAATGTTTGATCTTCTTTGGGTGTCACACAGAAACTTTAATCAAATTGGCTTAAACCAAGTGCTTTGATTATTCAGGTAAACAGGTCTGAAAGGCGATTTCTCATGATACATATTGTCTTGTGACCTCTTTCTATGTTGTGCTGGTCTTGATATGTGTCAGTTGTTCACTTACGAATCAAAGGAACTGAAAAAGCACTCAATGAAACTAATAAATCCTCGTAGATGAAAGCACCCTTGTTTCCTGTTTCTTTTATTTTACATGGCAAACCAGTCTTGACTAATTGTGTGAGACTATGACTGTGAAAATAAGATATCAAAGCAATCTTAACTCATTCCATCCGAATCGCCGCACACTGCATCACCGCTAATAATTCCGTACAATACGAATAGCCGCACTGTGCGCCACTATCTTTAACTGTGTAGAGCCCTATATAATAGGACACATGCAGCAATTTTCCACCACAAATTCTAACTGCATTGTTTTGGTAGAATCAGTCCGTATGACTAGTATGAGTTCAGGAATCTGTCTAGTGCTTATTAACCTACACTATGAATCTTTAACTTCATGTGTTCACTCAATACGTAAATGTGTGGCAGACTGCTTGGTTTATGTTTCGTCAAAGTTTTTTTATATATCAGGTTTTTATCGATTTTTGAATTGTGAATAACAGTCCCATTCATGATTTTTTTCAAGTATTTTGATGCATCAACTCTTATTGATGTGTTTCATTGGTTTTCTTGCTTGGGTGGAAAGTTCGTCTTAATTGCTTCAAAAGAGCGCCTTTCGTGTAATGCATCAAATTCTATATTAAGCGTAATAAGCCTGCTAGTGAACCTATTCATTCTCTTTATCTATCGTATTGCGATAGTTTGCGCCCGCCCGCCTCTCTCTCCACTCTTCCTTTGGCTAGGATCTGCAATTTTGAGCCCTTGCTAGGCTTATAAACACAAGTCCATCTTCAGGCCAGTTGTTTCAGATCTACCTCTGTGAAGTGAAATTCGCCACACAAGGTCAGCATTAATATCAGATATATATTACTGCCAAAATGAATTGTTTGTGTGTGTGTGTGTAAAAAAAAGGGGGGGGGGGGGGAGAGAGAGGAGCATTAGCTGAAGATTGGAGAAAGAAAAACAAATAAACAACAAGGGAAGAGGGATGAGAGAGAGAGGATATACTTCACTTCAATTCATCTTTCTTTCTCTTTAAACAAGTACAACGTGACTACATTTCATGGTTTTTAATCCAGTGTTTATTGTTTTCAAAGCTCGTAAGGTTGACTTAAAGATCAAACATAAAAACAGGCAGTGAATTATGCAGTATTCCTAGATTATAAATTAACTCAAAATTTAACCCAACTTTCTACATTCATTCATATCTTTCCTCACCAATCATTCTACAGAGACATGCAATCATGTTATGCCGCTATTGAATCAATTAAGAAAAAAAACTGTGTGCAACAAAAATGCATAGGACGCAATAGCATCCAAACATATGCCCCTGTATGTTAGATACATGTATAGGCTACTGCAAACAGTTAATGTGAAGAGAATGTTAAGGTTTCAAAATGAATCACAAATATTAAAGGATGATTCAACATGAATCATACACTCAAACAAAAAGTTAAAAAAAAAAAAAGGTAAGTTACTTCAACGCATTCAAGTATAAGGTCCGTAGAGCCAGAGCTTATCCCAGTTACCACAAAGCGTTACGGAACAAAAGATTTTTTTACATCATCTCCTGACAGGATGCTAGTCGGTCAAAGATTATTTACACTTTCCCATCAGAATATGCTGGTACCCAATTTGCACCTGGGTGGGGAGAGGAACAATTGTAAATTGTCTTTCCAAAGGACACGACATGGTCACCTGAAGTCCAAACCATTCTGTGACCCTCCACTACACTCACACAAAGGTAGACATGAAAGCCATAAACATTTCCTTTAATTCTTAATATTAGGTATGTATGTGTTTGAAGGACAGTTTGCTTGAGGTCACACTCATGACATAATCATAGACAATTTTGTAGTAGCCCATCAAATTTTCATTAAGACTTCGACCTTTGCATTTCCACGGTAACTAGGTTAGGATTACAAAAACTAGGTTAGATCACAAAACATGAAAGATGACAGCCAAGTTTACACTCCAAACTATTCATTAACCTTTAGATCATTTATAAAAGTGCTCCTCTGCAAACTGCTCAGAAAATAATTTAGTCTTCTCTGCAGCACTATCAGTATAAGTACTATATAATAAGCTGTAGCCCAATAAAGCGAGGCACTCTTTACAAACCCACATCTACACATGTTTTTGTTTCACAGTACACAGATTTATATGCCCTACAAAGATACAATCATTTAATAAGCAAACAAAAAGTGGTCAGACCAAACTGGAAATCAAAACTGCTCATCAATTTCATGCTCTAGCTACCCAATTACGGCATTTATGACAATAAAAGCAAACATATAGAAGCAGAAATCACTGAGGGCAGTAGCAAAGAAGGACATGATTGTATTGTACTTTTGAATGAGTTCGTGCTTGATACCACATAACATGAGAGCTGCTGACCATATCGTGCTTCTTGCAGGGGGGGTGGATAGCTGTTGACAGTGGAATTCCAAGAGAAAAAAAGAAAAACATAATTAA
>JBDFRD010594929.1:0-16614 GCA_039654405.1 Bullina lineata | reverse complement strand
CATATATTTTATTGCATGCTGTCAGGTTATTTTTTTTTTTTTTTTTCATTATTTGCAACAGGGATGACAGAGATGGTTTTGACAAAGGTTACTCTCAAGAAATTGGTTTAGTATAAATATTAATAAAAAAAAGATATAGGATTATATTCTAATCGTTGAATGGTGTAGTGAATAAGGTGACATGTGCTGCACTGTTGTTTGAAAAGCCCACATTAACAGACTTGGCTTCTGGTGCATCGATGAACCTTACACTGGCCTAATGGTTTTTTGATCCATAATAGACCCTACCCTGGTGGGCCATCAGTTATTGATCTTACTGTACATTACAGGGAAGTTGTGTTGTTTTTGTTTTTTGTTGATGCTTTGTTGGTCACACGTCTTTCAAGCATGTTGTATGGAATGTGGGAAGGTAGGGATGGGGTTTTTTTTTGACGTCTTGTCCATTGTTCTGATCAGATCAACAGCTTGCATTTAGGAGAGGAAAATTATTTATGTATGGTTGTGTGTGATTAGTGATTGGAGGCTGAAAGTGGTTAACCTGAGTGCTTTGGCTGGTGTAGAATGAACATAACAGATAGACAAGTTTACGCAGGCAGCTTAAGGATATGGGGAATGGCATGTTTCCTCAATGTAAAGCAGTCTTTTTGCATTGAAGAATATTAACAACAAATGTGATGGGAATGTATGACAGTTTTTTTCAGAACGATTTATTATTGATGGAAAAAAGTCACATTTATTGCAAGGAGATGAAGTACAAATTGGTTTGTTTCAAAGGATAATTAGTCAGCATTTATGGGTAGGATATTTGAAAACAGATAGCATGATCTATGTAACGCAGTTCAGTCTTGGACACAATTAAATTACAGATGGGTTTTTATTGATCATTGCAGACAAAAACACACACAACATACTATTGTATGTCTCTACAAATGAAATTGTTCAATTTAGGTAATGCATTCTAATTTTCCAAGAGCTGTTACAAAATAAAATTCAGCCAATTTTGTATTGAATAGTTCTAGGTTCCTAGATTTTTAAATTAATTTTGTCTCGACTTTTCTGTTCTTTATTATTGGATCCAGTAGAATTTTAAAAAAAATGTTCAGTCCTTTGCATCTATTGTAAGTAATTAAAGATATGTCTGAAATATAATTCTTTAGGAAGTGGTAAAGATACTACAACGATGATGGGACGAAATAAACAGTCATAATTATAACATTGTGAACAAGAAATCTTAATGATCATGTGGAACAAAGTAAAAAAAAGTTCATGTATGTAAATGACAGCAATAATATAAAACTTACATTGTCAGTGAATGTCATGTGTGTAACAGGGTGCCTCTTCCCACTCAGGTTGGTTCAAGCTTTCAGTGAACTTTATGTGCACTGGGTATAACTTATTTTGTGATTACTATAAAGAAAGTCAATTGATTGATATTTTTTGTGTTGGCCACTTACTATTTATTCTGCAACCTGTTGCAATGAGTCATTTGATTATAAATAAATTTATCAGTTCATCAAAGAGTTAGATTGAATCACATCTATCTAGCACCGTTTCTTGTTTTTGAGTAATGGGGACAAAATCGCTGCTGAAAAAAATCTTATATTGACTTTGGAACGGCCATATGTTAGTAAAAGTTTTGGAAATCATTCTCACAAACTCCAGTAGTAAGTGTGAAGTAAGTCTCAATTCTTGTAGAGCAGCAACTCATTTTGACTGGTTGTAAGCAGTCATATCATGGTGGTGCTAGTATTTGTTTCTACTTTTCATCTTCCTCCTCCTCTCTTGTGTTCTTCCTCTTTCATCTTCTACTCCTTGACCATGTGATACACATAATATGTTTATGAAGTCTTGTCGTGATGTTGCATTGCCTGATAGAATAAGAAGCTTAGTATGGATGTTACATGACACAAGCACTGTATTTTGCTAAACATTATGTAAGTGTTATAATTTGTAAACAAGTAAGTGTGCTATGTGTAATACAATGTAATGTGTTTGAAATAAGTTACATGTATATGCATTTTGTACTATGTGTTTGACAACATATCATCACCTTAATTTCTGAATACCACTCATCTTGAAAGACTGTTCATATGAAATATTTAAAGTGTGTGTTTTGTGCATGTTGGGTGAATAATTGGAGCAAAAATAGATACAGAACTTGTCTGACAATTAGATTTCATCATTAGTTAATGAACTGTGTAATATTTGTAATAGCCAAGACTTGTTTTGTTTAGTCTTAAACAGTTTTTATCTTTTTCCAGTACATACATCAAGGAAAAAGTATTCTGTTTTGTTGATTGAAATCTGAACTTTGTTTTTTAATATTCGTATTTGAATTGAAATCTTTTCAACTTCCATAAATCAGAGTTACATGCTGTGTCCGTTTTAGAACTCAGTATTTATGTAATGCAAAATAACCTCAGAGTAATGTTTTGAAAATCTCAAAAAACAAACAAACTCAATTGACATCTCTTGAGTTTCCTGGATTCATCGTTTGTTTTTATCTCGATTTGCTGTGGCAACTTAATAAGACCGTTTTTTTTCTATATTTGCCCATGTGCAAAAACCAAAGACATCAGTCCTCTGATTCCACTGACCAAGTAGATGTTTGCATACTTCTGAAAAGGTACTGACTCTCTTATTACCAATACATGTAGCTGGTTCCTTACATAGATGGGAATTTTTTTTTCAAAATAAGAGGATTAATATAATATATTGTAATGTATGTAGTCATTTTAAAATATGTATACTTTTTGTATACTGGTAAGAATTAAAGTTTAGATTTTGTAATATTAATCCCATTAAAAAAAAAAAGAGCATCTTTGTCACTAAGCTCCAAACATTTATCAAAATGTCTTCTGAGATTTCTCAAAATCTGATGGTAGAAACTTTAGAAAAGTCAGAAACAAAAACCCATGGGAATTGATGACAAGTACCAATAAAGGACAAGGTTGGACAGTATAAACGATTAAATATACATGTACCTGTCAGAAACCAGTTAACACTAGCAGCAGGAAGACATTACTGCCTCATCCACAGAGGAAGGCTTAAAGGCTTGTGGAACAGATGTCTAGACAATGACATGAAGAAAGTGCGTCATATTTGACAGGAATTGGGGAAAAAATTGCTCAAGGCATCAGAAGCTGAGGTCCCTTGTCCCTGGCCTGTACCTTTCACAGAGGAAGGGATTTGGTTAATAAACGCTTCAGTGCTAAATACGTTTATTTTATTTAGTAAAAACATAGAACCAGCTTATTTTATTCTGTTCAAATACTTGGCATTCAATGGCATTTAAGTGGCTGGTACATTTAAAAGTATTCCACTTTATCTTCTTCTTGTTGAAAGTTAAGCATTTTTTGGATACAGTTGTTAGGATGCAAGTCCGTATGCATTAAAAGTATTCCCACTTTATCTTCTTGTTGTTGAAAGAAAAGCATTTTTCGGATACAGTTGATAGGATGCAAGTCTGTATGCATTGGTATAGTTTGCGGCTACATGTGGAAGCCACATTAAAAAAACACACTATGAACATGAATTCCATAGTGACCACAAGAGAACTGGATGCACTGGTTGGTGAATATCATTACACAGGCTTTTGTCTTGTTCATGATGGAAATGATGTCTTAGGGTTTCATCAAAAACGTCAGCTGAGCAAACCACTTTTGTAAATGGATGTAAATATTGTATTTATGTTTCTGGCTCAATTTACTGAAATGTATAATAAAAAAATATACAACATTTTCTGCAGTGTTTCCTGTGCACGTACATGTATACTTGCCAGTTATATGGAATATTCTTCTACTTCCATGGACACTCTTTGCTGATGTAGGCGATAATGATACACTGTGTGTCAGTCAGTCAGGAAATTTCTTTGAAAATGCTTCTTAGTAAAGGAGGAGCGCCAGTATCAAAGTGCCACTTCTTACATGGCATGTATCAAAGTGCCATTTTTCTCATTTAGGTAGCGGGGAGGTTATAATAAGTTAAAAAATGTAACAGGGTTATGAATAATTATTGCAACATATTCTTATGCTATCTGAATGTATCGTCAAATAAATATGTACGTCAAAACTGCGCACAGAAGGATAACGTAAAGGTGGTTGTAATAATGAGTTTTTGAAAGAGAAAGAGCCACCACATCATTGTCGAACATAACTGAAGCATGAAGATTTTCTTTGTAATAATTGTATCTGTACATCAGTGTTTTTCCCTACACATTTTATATGTGAAATGTTCCTTTTTTTTTTTTTTTTTTTTCTTTTTTTGATTATTTTCCATGAAAATGATTATATTATATGAGAGTAATGCCATAATTTGATTGGTTATCGGTTATTTTTATTATTCACACGTTGCTGATACGGTGGCGTGATTCATGAATGTCATTTCCCTACATCTATTGAACCAGAGTGCGAGTCTAACAGAGCATGATTAATAATGTTCATGATTTACAGTTATTTTTCCTTTTGATTTCAAGTCTTGCATTCATGGCCTTCTGAGCGACAGAAGTGTAAGGTGGAGGCAAGGCAGATGAAGTACGTTTACAATATTGATGTACAATGTATTGATTAGTTGGTGAGCTCTGGTTTAATATTGCCTGGAGCAAAGCATTTTTTTTTTGCGTGGTAAACCAACCAATCTCCTCATATGATGTGCGTTGAATATATTATATATCAGTACAGAATTGTCTCTTCTTGTATTTTTAGTGAGAATTATATATATAAATTGATTCATGAAATGTTCCCCAACAGTAGCTTATTACAATGTATTACATGTAATAGGAGTGATGCTTGTTAAACTCAACCTATGAATTGTTGCCGTCATGTTTTCCATACTGTTACTTGTGTCTAGGGAGGAGTATACCAGTGTACTGTGACATTATCTTTGTATATTGTTTTGCTTGTTATGCTTAGGGACGAACGTTGAACTGTACTACATTGAAGTTAAACATTAAAAAACCTATCATCATAAAGAATGTGAATGACTTTTGTGAAGACTTTTGTTGAAACGCATTTTTGTGTGTCTCGTTGTTTGTGTTATCATAAAGCCGTACCCAGTTGTCGGGGTTATCGATTCATAAATGCTAAGAAACTAAAATATCACATCGTGGAAAACACATTTCATATATGTGTCAGCACATAAGGCCGGCAACAGAGAACGCCAATAGTCCCTATCTGAAGCAAGCTTCTCAATCCTTCCCCTACTCCAACCCACACTACGCATTTCACTCTCCACACTCCTTCGCCAAGTCTCTATCGGTCGACCTCTCTTCCTGCACCCAGCAGGCGTCCATCTGAGGGCTGTTCTGGCAACGGAGTCCCGTGTTCATTCTACCACTCAATATAGACAGATGTAATAACTATAATGATCTTGATTATTGTCAATATTGTTATTTATCACGGATCTAAAAATATCTTTCGAATAGAAAAATATCCTGAAACACGAGGACTCAACAGTGAAGGCAGTTAAAAGATTTATAATTGAGACAAAAGCCGATCTATAAAATTACCGACGAAAAACACCAAAGGCTCTCAGTCTCCCTTTCCTGAAAATGTAAATAATAGTAAATACATTGTAACTAGGGTTACAGGGTAAAATATTAAATTAGGGAAAGAAGGGTAAACCCGCAATCACAAATGACGGTAAATCCTTCACGGACAAGGAGGGATATCTAAGTGATAATCATCTCCTTCTGAAAACTCTCACAAAACAAAAAACCGACAAGTAGCCAGTATAGCAAAGAGGGAAAAGCCATCTGACTGTCTATCTATCTATTTGATTGTCTGCCTGTCTCTGTCTATCTATCTATCTAGCAAAATATTTCTAAATAACGTTTAAGGGTGTTTTAGTTTTGTGCATTAAATAATACATTAATTTATGCTTTCACATAATGTAATCAAGCATGCATCACTCACCATGCACTTCAATTCCTTGACCCAGACAGTAGGCAGTTATATACTTTGTCGTGACGTCTAGAATTGGTCGTGCGGTGCACTTTATGGGTGGCCAAGGCTGATAAAGCCAAGGTACTGTCATGCTTTGTCGATACGTGTCCGGGGCATAGCTGTAATGATTGGGATCGAGACAGTTTCCTCCCCTAACTCCACCCATGTGCATCGCTGGAGGTTGTGGTTGTGCTGGCAGCGTAGGTTCTCCGGTCCATACTTACGTGTAAGGTACAATGACGTTACTTGGTCGGTGCGAGTCTTGTGTGAGAGCTTGATGAGCAATTAGGGCCAGGACCTTCTCGGGGGACCAACTTTTTGTTATTTTTTTAATGAATATTTTTTTTTCTGCTGCCCAAGGGAAATAATCCAATTAACGCTTTCAAGTACTTGACACCAAGAGTTATTATCCACAAGCTGATTCGTTGTCCTTCTCCTTTTCGTACTCTTCATTTTTTTCTTTAGTTTTCTTATATTTTATTTTCGTTCGATTGCGTAGTGTAATTTTGGCGACAACTCCGCGCTTTTAATCACCCCTACGATCTGCCTAGAGCACATGAGAGGGACGCTGATGGAAGGAGGTGGATATTATTATCATCATCATCATCATTGTAATCTCTTAAAATTCTTGCTGGTTTTCAATTTATTTCTATGTATTCTTCTATTCGAGGTTCGCTTGACTGAAGTCGAAAATGACGCTCGACACTGCTGTCTTGGAGGTTAGGAGAAAGGAAATTATAAAGGGAGAAAGGACAAGATATCTAGAAGGAGTTGAACAGCAACACCCGTGACTGCACAGTCTTGGCTAATGGTTTGAAACTAAACATCTTTCAAACTAAACTCTTATCTTTTAACTATAACTTCCGTGATTGTAGTCTTGGCTAATGGTTTTAAATTAAACATCTTTCAAACTAAACTCTTTATCTCTTAATCTGTGAACGGAGGAAAGAAAACAGGAAGTAAGAAGCTTGCATTCACCTTTACCTTTGTGAGGGGGTGGGGAGGAAAGAAAACAGGAAGTAAGAAGCTTATATTCACCTTTACTTTTGTCCGGGGGTGGGGGTGTAAAATGGTTTTTGTATCAAGATGTGGGATCCGAACTTATTCTTTTGATTGTGGGATAACAATAATGATAATAATGATGAGGATGATGATGATGATGATGATGATGATGATGATGATGATGACGACGATCACGATGACGATGATGATGGTGATGATGATGATAATTGTACTTTAATGACCTACCTGCCATTGACCTGGACACTGCTTTAGTGATCAGCCTGCTCATGGGACACAGGTTACCATGAGAACGTGAGATTCCTCTCCAGCACAGCTAGGATTACAGGAATAACCGCCCTTATATATATATATTTCTTGTGTATGGTACATATGTTTTTGGCTTTTCCCTTTATTAATTAATAATTAAGTTCTCGTTTAGGCACATGGCCTAGATAGGATGGTTTCTGGTCTGTACGACACACATTATTTTTTTTTCTCAAAGTTATGGCTTTTCCTGTTATTAATTTGGTTCACCTCTGCTCAGAGCAGTCCACTTTCCTATCTTTTTGTACAAACTGCACGTCGTCTCAGATTCGGTGTTTAAACCTACCTCGTTGTGTAATCAAAGTTCCCGATCTCATCATGTCTTTAGATTGGTTAAACAAAAAGACCTTAATTAATTACAATGTATCATCAGTGCTGCTGCATCAAAGCAATATCGTTTTCTGGACTGAGGTGCACCCCTAACCCCGACCTCCGCTTCCCCATCTCTTTTTCAGGACCGTAGCAGCATATTACTTTATAATGTACATCTACACAATTGTAGATAATAACAGTCCTGAGGCCACTGTGGTTGTGATTCTTTCTCCCCAGTTCTCCCTCTTCCTTCACTTCGCTGCTGGGCTACCCAGGACTGGGTTTATTTGGATCTGGTACTCGTCATCAGACGATTTCCAAATGGAACGAAATAATACACATTCAGAACGGGTTTGTTTTGTTTTAAATCTAAGTTTCTAAAGTTATTTTGCTTGCAGGCCTTACTATCTGTAATTCTGGTCCAACTTTAACTAAACAAAGGCCAGAAATATCAGCTTCGCCAGCATGAGAGAAAGGCGTCATTGCCGAAGTGGAAGGAAAACGAAGATATGTATTGCTGTTTCCTGGTACGCTCCCGTAGACTTGGGGCGTCGGTGCTATTTCACCAACATCTCAAAAAGTTTTATCTTTTTGGTAATACATGTACTGGTTTCTGTGCGTGTGAGCGTTAACTTTTGAGCAATCAGCTGCCTCAGTGCCAACAATCTTGCCGCCACATGTTTTGTTTTGGTCGTCCGCCTATTTTTGTTTTTTTTTACTGCTCTTCTGACTTTGTTACAGTATTTATAAGCTTTTCTTCCCTTGGTGATAATGCTTGTGATCTTATGTTGTGAACGGTATGGCCTTTTCTAACATCACCTACAAGTGTGTTGCCACTGTTGCCTTAGTAGACCTGTTCAATTATTCTTTACTAACTTCAATGACTGGTCACCAGATTACAGCATGTGCCCTCAATCATCCTCGTTTTGCTCAGTCAACATCCATGGTGGCTACATAACACTGCAAGCTGGATAAAGAGATCTATGCTCTCTGTGCACACATTTTATGAACAGCCACAAGTGTTAAACTAGAAGCGTACAAACAACGAAAAACAATTATGACTGGATTTTAGGGAAAAAAAAGTACACGCATTCAAACTAAAACTCAACATTAAGTTTTGTTACATCAATCAATTGATATTTCAGTTTTTTAATACTAAAATAAAACAAAAACTCTTCGTTGTAAAATCAACAGTTTATTACTGTGAAACTTTACTCAACATTTTACAACTCATTCAACATTTACAACTCACACACTTCAGTCCAGACATAGTTTTCGCCTTCATCCGTCCTTATTTTCCAGTCAAAGTTAATTTTACAGTTTCAGTTTAAAAATGAATTTGAATTTGAATTCACATGAAAATGTCTGCCACATTCCAAATTAATGTCTATCACTTGCTCAAGGCAAATCCATAAACAGAATATCCTACAATTCAGCAATACATTTTAAAAGAAAAACGACAGAAATGGACGACTCATCATTAACTAGTTTTCTCAAAATGAATTATTACATGGATAACTGTTGCCTACTCCCACTAAAAAACAAAACAAACATTTTTTTTTTATCTGAACAGACCTGAGTCATGCTTTGTAAACTCACAAGCATTTATAAGAGCCAATGGTGTCAAAGTCAAATCATGTTATGAATATATATATCTGCAAATTATCCTTAGATAATTAAAAACAAATATAAAATCTCAACAAGTCAAGAGTTGATGACAAATACTCTTACAGTTTTAATCTATCGACCCACTGCTAAAAAATATACTCATGGCAGACAGCTTTCAAACAAATCATGCACAATATTCAATAACACAGATGGATACACACCACACATACACACACTACTCTCTCTCTCTCTCATCAAACATGCATTCTAATCACTGTCACTGGCTCCTTCACCACTTCCCCCTCCTTTATCGGAAGCATTTCCTCCCCCCTCAGATGCTGCTCCTCCCTCTCCACCTTCCTCCTCACTTTCACTTTCAACCACTCTGGCTTTTTTCTTCTTTGATGAGAGTTCCTCGTCCTCAGAATCCTGAAATAAATGTCATCATTAGATGTTAGATAGAAAAACAAAAAAAATAACAAAATCTTTCCATAACTATATTGTTAGTCAGGGTTTAAAATTATCATGTCTTCTTTATTTTAAACAAATACGTTTGCCTTCCTTTAAAAGCACAATTTCTAAGATTTGACTGAAATGTTTTAGAAAAGGATACTTTTCCCAATATGTGAAAATGTGAGGATACATCCTGGTGGTACTTCAGAAGAGTCACTTAATTAACTTCCATTGGACCTCTAACCAACGCACCAGCTTCTTACCCAATATAGTGACCTCTTTAGTCTAGAGCTGGGATCACACTCCTTACCTTCTCTTTCAATAGAAAATAGTTCCAAGAACACAGCTCAGTCAAATATTACTCCCCCATCATCATCGACTCTGTTCATACTCTTCATGAATGACCTGGTTCCTGAGTTACCCAAAGGTATTCACACAGCTCTCTGTGCAGATGACCTTTTACTTTGGGGTACAGAAGAGTATGCAATAACCACCTCCTTTTGAATGCAGCAGTCCAAAGTTCAGAGCCAAAAAATCAGCAGTGACCTTCCACCATGGACAGGCATGCTGCAGACCATCATCATCCACACCACATTCCCTCTCCTCACCATAGCGATGTGAGCAAGAAAGCCCTGAGCCTGGCTATGCTTGAAGAAAGGTACCCCTAGTGGGCATGGACACAGGTTTTTACTGATGAGTCTGGCACAAATGCTGCCCAGAGAGGAGGTGCTGGGGTGTACAGTTCCCTAATGGACAGCTATAGTCTAAGGCAATACCAACTGGCCTTCATTGCACCAACTACTGAATTGAGGTCAAGGCCCTCAGCCAAGACCATCAAAGAAGAAGTAACACCAGACAGCCCAATAGCTTTCCTCACAGATGCCAAGCCGGTCCTGGAAGTAGTCATTTCCAGCAAGCTGCGACTCCTACAGGAGGCACTACAGGACATCAAGTGCACCAGACTGGCGTTGCAGTGGATTCCCTCTCACTGTGGTATCCATGGGAACAAGGATGCTGACTGAATGGCAAAGTTAGGAGCAGACAGACAACAGCATCAGCCTCACAAAGATGAAATCATCAAGTCTCTGCACGGAAACCCCCCTCCATCACCAATAGCTACCACAAGCTGACCAGGCATATTCCACCTGACAACATACTTAAGTACCACATGAACAAGTGGTTTCGGCTTGTATCATCCCTGATGCCAATGTGGAGAATCTGATCAGAGGGCAGAGCACTTGATTCAAAATTTCATGATCCACTATCCTCTGATTCAGAACACCTTGTCAAGTCCGCAATCTTTGGGAGAAACACCACAGCTCCATGGAGGCACTCAGGACAACAGTATGTTTTCCTACAACATTAAGATATTAAAATAAACAACCCAAAAAGAAAAAAAAGAAGAAAGAAATACTCACATCACTGAGCACCTTTTTAGACTTCTTTTTACTGTCGATGTCATCTTCACTCTCATCACTGGAGTAAATATTTACCCTCTCTGAAAAACAAAGCCATATCAAAGCAATAAAATGTAAAGTTCCTTTCAACAACAGAGCCAAAGCTTAACCTGGTTTTGGTAGCAAATTATACATCTACTTCCTCAGCATGACATTCCCATACCCAATTCACACCTGGGTGGATTAAGGAAAAATGGTGTAAAGTTATCTTTCCCAAGACTCCACATGGTGTGATTCAAACCTAAGACTCTTGGCTTGGGAGTTTAACGCATTACATAATATAATATTGGAGAAAATGAAAAAAAAAGTTCAATGGGATTTACCTTTTTTAAATAACTATGGAAGATTACCTTTATGCTCTGGATACAAAAAATTAGCTGTATAAAATAAACTCATTGTCAATTCAAAAGCTAACTTGAAGAGTTGCTGTTGTACTAATTCATAAATCTTAAAATTGCGGCCTCTGATATTGCTTATGCCTAACACAAACAGACATAATATAATGTTTGGGTTTATTCATAAACATTTTCACATAATTCAACATGAATTAACAAAGAAAAATTAATATCTTTTTAAATAGCATTTACTACACTTACTCATGTCTTTATTCTGCTTGTACTTGTTTTTAATTGCACTGATAGAAAACTCATCGTCTTCTTCATCATCCTCATCTCTGTTGCCCAAGTATGAAGATGTTAGACCACGAGAATGTGCCCTCTCTCTTACACGTCTCTGCTGGCTCTCACGACGGATGGATGCTCGAAGTTTCTCCTCTTCCCTCTGAAGGAATAAAGAAAGATTCAAAGATAGGAGTATTGATTATGAAATATTTCTCTTACTTCACAATAACCTAACATTCATTGCCATATCTGAGCACCCAACATCATGAATGTGCCATTAATTTGTCAGATCTAAGGCCTGGGATATGTCAGTGTCTCCAACTGATGAAAGAAGAACTAATTACCATTATATCAGTGAAAATTGAAGAGACAGCAAAGATAATTTCTGCATTTTATTTTTATGATACTAAGTGTTCAAAGTAGGTACTTTACACGCAAAGTAGCCAAACATACTCTACATGAGATTTAATATATAACTTAAAAAAAATATACCTTTATCATTTCGGATCTGTTTGCTTCAGGGTCTAGCCCGGTGATTGGTAAAACTTTGACTTTCTGCGCTTTAGTGGAGCGATCTGCCAAAGACATGGTCATCTTTCGATGTGTGAAAGAATCTGTAGAATGAGGCCTGAAAGAGAAAAATAAAAAGAATAAAAAAGGGTATATTGATAAACTGAAAGGGAGTACAATATAACAATAATAGTATGGCTTTTTCTTTATCTTTTTACAGATGATAGAAGCGGCTATAGTGCTGCTTTGCCTGGGCAGCCTCTTAGAAACAACACTTTGCCTAGAGGCGCTGTTCCTCTCTTGGTCATTCTTGTTTTATTCCAAAGAAAACACATGGTCAGTACATTTGGAACTTGTCCGACCTGCAGTGCGACAGAAAGTGAGATGTTCATGGGGGGAATTTTGAAATTTTGCCCAGGCAGCAGCACTTGCCTACTCTTGTACAATTTTAGACTGTCAAGGGATCTTTAACTTGCGTAACAAACACACAGGATCCCCGATTTTATAGCTCATCTCTAACAGAGCACAGCATTCAGACTCCGCACTACCCAGTTGGAGTGTGGGGTAAATAAAGACCAACAAGTTCGCCGAAAAAATTATGCCGCTGGCGGGAATCAAACTCGGACGCATGTGCTCGTAACGCCTTACCAACTGAGCTATTCTGCTCCCCAGGAGTATAGTTGCTATTTTAAATGCCTGTTCTCCTGAAGATTTCATTTCAGTGTCTTTTCATTAGAAATTGTATAGTAAGCTCTTTTAGACAATTTATCCAAATTTTCATCTTTCCTAAAGTTATATATTGTAATAATAAATGAATAAAGGTCTGTGTTATTGATCTTTAAAAGTTCCTTGGAAGGAAAATAGCAACAGGCCCACAGTACTTGACTCTGGGGGGAGGGGTGTGCGTGTGTGTGTATGTTCACAAGAGTTGGCAAATTTCTTTTCCAATTGGCAACA
Organism: Bullina lineata; assembly: GCA_039654405.1. Taxonomy (NCBI): domain Eukaryota; kingdom Metazoa; phylum Mollusca; class Gastropoda; family Bullinidae; genus Bullina; species Bullina lineata. The sequence goes on along the minus strand of JBDFRD010594929.1, from coordinate 3,429 downwards.
GTGTTATTCTGTTTCGGCTTTAGCTTCTAAACAAAGATATAGAAAAAAATTGGGGATGTTTGCTTTTTTTGTTTTAACGCTACGTTTGAATCAGCCTTTTTCGAACTAACCATTTGCTACTGTATAAACAAATGTTATCCAAATGAACAATTGTTACCTGAACACAAGTTTTGTCTTGAAGACAGACTGACCCTGGAGGCCAGTCCCCTGTCGTACAAAAAGATGATTGAAGTCTCCTTGAAGGGGCATTGAGTAGACGTCAAAAATCTCATCTCCTAAATGAAGTGACATACTGGAAAATAAAATTAGAGCTACTGTTTAAACTACTTGATGACACAAGCTACAGAAATCGCGCAGGGCAAAGTGTAAAATATTATGAATAAATGGTCTATTAGTTTCTTGAGATATGTCAAGGTGCTAAATGTAGAACTGCTTTTTATCTGAATTTTCATCTTAAAATTTCTTTCAAAATTATTCTACGAACAGACCATCAACATATATATATATATATATATATATATTTATTTATTCGTTTTGATATGAACTCACCTTCCATCTGACCAACGCACCATCCTTGCATTGCTCTCTTTCTCAACCACATCATTCATGTCCCTGATTTCATTCCCGTCTTCATCCAATTTCTTCCTCCACCTTATTGTGTTTTCCACACGGAGTTTAAGACGGGCTCTTCCTTCTTCATCAAGAACCTCGTCTTCATCAACTTCATCTTCGTAATTTTCAGCATCATACGGCCTAAGAATGAGAAAAATGCTCAAATCAAATGGGTATCAATTGAACAATTAGTCCAATGCGGCACTGCATGTAAAGATACTGATACAATATTGTAACCTTTATAGATTTTAAAATGACAGTCCCAGTAGTATTGTAAGATACTAAAATTTTACCTTGATAGGGCAAACTTATTCCACAGTGAAACGACCACACAAAAATTACAAATAAAACCTTTGATGTTTTTATTAAAAGATCAGGACCCCTTTCTTTAAACTAAGACTTTTAGTATAGTTTATCACTATCCACAAATACCCCAACACTAGATTATTATAGAGTGATATGATTCCAAATAAATGGTAAATTGAAAGAACAATGGTACAGATTAAAAATTGTAAGCAGACGAGACGGACACTTCTCTGCCTTCAATGAAGCAAAAGCACTCTGAATCTTAACTTAAAAGCTGGTAATAATTCGTTGTTGAGCATTCAAGTTAGTGCAGGATTTGTGGTAGAAAAGACAAAGGAAATACATCTTTGTAAAAAAAAAAAAACACAAAACTGAGTCATTTGAGATTCCACAGTTTCCCTACTGCAAGTATTTGTAATTATAATACTGAGATTTGATTTTAATAAAGTTAAAGTAAATTTTACACAAAGAACCTCAAATTGAAATTACGATCTCAAGAATCTCAAGTAGCCAATACTATGTTGTCATCATGCATACTAATACATAATTTCTCTTACCGAGTCTCCACACTAAGGAAATTTGGCAGCTTAAGAAAATGTAATGAAGATCCAAGTTTTGTGACAATTCGTGGAATTTCCACTTCAATTCTGTTTTCAGGAGGCTCCTCTTCTTTCTGTTCCTCATCATCATCATCAATGTAATTGCCCTGATCAATTAAAGTAAAAAAAAAAATTTTCAGTTTTGTACTACGGTATAACCCCATTTTACAGGATGATGGTATCGTATTAACATTACCATTAAAACTCTGGTGATGAATAATTTCATGAAGCATAATACTACGCCATAAATAATAACTTTTGTCCAAAGTTACAGAAAGATAACTAGAGTAGAATAACAGCCCTGGATAGAGCGATATCTCAAATACCATTTCATCTACTCTTTCCTTAGTTAAACATTATTTGCTTACAACAGTTACAAATAAAGCATGCCTCTATTTAAATGGCATGTTCTATTGGTGTGGTAGGCAGTATGCCCAGTAAAGACAATGCACTCTAAGTGCTACAGCGATTGGAAGAGAAGATGTTCAAGTGGTAGTAGTGATTTGATTGTAGTATGAAAAATAAAGTGGCTGTGCCACACATGCACTGTGATGTAATTCCCAACAATACTATATTTGGAACACACATGTCACCTATCCTTAGTGAAAAGGACCAGCCATTGGCTAGCAAGTAAAAATAAAGCCCTTGAGGTTTGATGGGTATAAAATTATTGGAACAAGATCCAGTCACACCAGAAACCTCATGTAGACCTAAGTCTTTCACTTGATTATAACAACAATTTTGTGATCATCCTATGCACCACGTTGTATCTTAAGGTATTAAAATAGCAATTAAAGAGTGAGCATTAAAAACACATACTCTTCTGACAATATCGCCGTCTTCCTTAGGTTCTGCCGAGGCATCATTTGCCTTGTCATCCTCATCAGAACTGATGTCCCCAGCATCCCCAAACAACTCCATAGCGTTTAAGTCATTGAGATCCATTTCAGCTGTGAAGAGCAAACATATTGTCAAATAAAATCATTTAAATCTTTTAATTTGCACATTTGTAAGTGTAAAAGAAAATCATACCATCTTGAACCTGTCTTTCAACGAAAAAAAATACAATCAACAAACTGGTAACTAATAGTTTTCATCTTCTTTATTTGCCTGCCTATGTTAAAGAAATTGATATTTGTCTTCCGTCCTGAGCAAAGATTACTTTAAAACCCTTGGCAAAAAAAGTTCTTTGACAGAAACACAGCTCTACAACATTGATAAAGAAGGTCATCTTTAATCCTAAGCAGAACATACCTTCTTTCATCAAAGCTTCCCTTTCTGCTTGATCAATTTCATCTAGGTCTTCATTATCCTGGTCTTCATCATTGTCTTCAAGTCTTGACTTCTTCTTGGGAACATCACTGTTTGATCCTGAATCCGAATCTGATCCAGACCTTTTTCTGCGCCCTAAAAAAGATTGAAAGTTAAGCTATAATATTTAGGAGAGAGAAGTGGGAACGTTCAATGAAAATTCCAAATTAAATACTTGATACACAGACGCATTAAAAAAAATAAAAATAACCCAGAATAAAATTAGTTTTCAAACAACAACTTTTCTCACATTTCTGTGAAAATCTAACAAACATTTAAACACAAGTGAAGTCTTATGAATACTAAAAATTGAGGATGTTTACTTATACTTAATTTTATTCCATTCAACATTTTAAATCAAAATTTAAGAACATCACACGATACAAATTAACGGCAATGTACGAAAATTGAATTACTATTCCGGCCTATTTTCAGTTGCTTTTTAAACTTTTACTTTTATTGGACAATAGTCAAATATTTGGATTAAATTCGCTATAAAACAAACTTTAATTCTTTGTTCCTTCATTACTTACTTACTTACTTTATCTGTCCCCAACTCTACCTTTCGGTGTATGGGTTTGTTTTAATGATCCCTTTCCAG
>JBDFRD010594818.1:0-16615 GCA_039654405.1 Bullina lineata | reverse complement strand
CTGCTATTTTTATATTAGAACTTGTTTCCTGTACATTTGAACTGCTATTTTTATATTAGAACTTGTTTGCTGTACATTTGAACTGCTATTTTTATATTAGAACTTGTTTCCTGTACATTTGAACTGCTATTTTTATATTAGAACTTGTTTGCTGTACATTTGAACTGCTATTTTTATATTAGAACTTGTTTCCTGTACATTTGAACTGCTATTTTTATATTAGAACTTGTTTGCTGTACATCTGAACTGCTATTTTTATGTTTGAACTTGTTTCCTGTACATTTGAACTTGCTATTGCAAGTGACAGCAATTTGCACATTTGAAGTTTCTATGTGGCATTTGAATTTGCGATGTGTTATTTGAAATCACTAGTACATGTAATACATTTGAGAGGGAAAAATATAATATCAATTAAAAAACAAACAATAATAAAGCAAATAGCTCATCAGAACTGGCATGAAATAGCCTGAGCACATTGACTTCACCACAAGCAATCATTTTTCTAAACAATGCAACATGTCCACATGAATTTCCCAAGGGGATATATAAAGTATATCTTATCTTAAACATTAATATTAATCTTAAAAATAAGTTAGTTATCTATTTTTGGGTCTCAAATTAAAAAAAAAAATTATACAGAAATCTGAAAAATCTTTCACACTCACAATGTACTGGTGATTTTTTCCCATGATCTATCTCCATCTAAACCATCTGAAGAGTCCTGATTATTTCCACTTGGGCTTAACTCTCCAGTAACTGTCAGGGTGAGAGGAAGATAGTTAAATTAATGGAACACTCAGTCTCTATAGAAAGAAAAGAAGCTTACAAGATTATCGAGGCAGTTTGATTTGATTCACTGTCCCTAAGTCTTATCTACTAGTTAAAATTTTCATTTTTGTCTCCTGTTTTATGCCATCTGTTTCACTTTTTCAATGGAATTCTCTATGCTGTATCTAGAAGCTATTTCATAAAAACATATTATCAGACTCTTTCTTTTATTTTCATTTCTTGAACAGCCACCATGGTACCAGTGCTGGATTAGAGAAAAGTGAAACAAAAAAGTTTGAGACTTTCATGAAGACTTGGAACTACTTATTGGTGTTGCCATCATTTCATCAAATAAAAAGTTCAAATCATTCTCATTAATTACCTTTGCTTCAAAAAAAGAGAGGTAAAAATAAGAATTGGACCCCAAATAAGCACTAATAAGTAAAGTTACCATACCATGATGTCACCGATCAGACTGTATTTTCTGTAACTTAACATTGCAGATAAATTGCAAGCAAAACATTGGAGCAGATATTTTTCATTCATTGAATGTCAAAAAGATAAAAGACTCTCCAAGCAAAGCTATGAAAAGTGAATTACTTGGAAAATAATTTTGAGATATATAATATACCCCCACAAAACATAAGAAGAACATGAAAATATACACATGTATGTACCTTACATGAACATGTCTCACATTAAAAAAATGGGAGACACACACACACACACTGTTTAGGCTCACACACACACATGCACCCTCATACCTACACACACGCATGCACCCTCATACCTACATACACACACACACAGTGTAGAATTTCATGTTGCAATCCAACACTTACCAGCATTGCCAATTTTGGAAACAGGACTAGCACCAGAAATGTCTTTGCGAGTTATAGCCTTGCCGGCAATTAGGGCCATCGTGTCTAAGCTCGAACATTTTGGACCACTACTTGCTTCCGATGAATTTGAAGACACAGATTTTCTTTTCAAATTTTCAGAGGATGTAACAAAATTTTCTATGGATTTTTTCAACTTTGCAGTTTGAGGAAGAATGCTATTGTGTAGAAATGCCTCTCCATTGTATTCACTATCAAGTACCTTACTTGGGGCTGGGACAGTGAAAGAAGTGTGACCTCTTTGGGTGCATAGTTCAGAGTTCAGAGTTGACTGACCAGTAAGAATACCATGTTCCATTTTGTTTTCTGTAAACGTGACATGTTTGTCATTGTCACCCACACTAGATAGTATATTTGCTTCTGTGGCTAGATCTGAGAAATTTAGACCCGGTCTGGAATCTACTGTTGTGTTTGTAGTGTCTTCAATTCTATTGTGGCATGCAGAGTAATGATGATTCCTATATGGACCAGTTTTAGCTGGAGTTGACATCATTGGCACCTGCAGGTTATTTTCTGGAATGCTTGAGTCAATGCTGAAGCTTGATTTATCAACTTCTTTCACCCAACTTGGAATAGTAACTTTCTTTTCTTGCTCATTAGTTGCCCATAATGAGTCAGAAACTTCTGAAGGATTCATTGCCCCTACCCAACTAGGAACCGACTTGCTCACTGACTTATCTAGCTGCTCAACCCAGTCAGGCGTACTTGTTGAAACAAAACGCCTTGTCATAGAAGGAGAAACGGAACGACTACGCATCCTCTGAAGAACATCTGTTGGATCAGACTGATTAGACAGAGATGTTAAACTGCTACTCAAAGACATTTTCAATTGAGGGGCCAGTGAATATTGAGGTAATAAAAAACTGTCCACTGATGATCGTCTTTTCTGCCTTGAATGTTGATGACCAGGGTATGAAACTGGTGCACACACAGACTGAGAATTGCCACTTGTACAGGCCAGTGGGCGGGACTTGCGGTAGGAATAAATGTGACCTTTCTTTTTTTCCTCATCCAAGGATGAAACATCTGAAGTAACAGACACATTTGCCAGCAACATTTGCGTGGTAATACTACTGGTTTCATCAAGAGTAGGCTTTGAGGATGACATGTCTTCTTGTGTCACTTTTTCTAGCAGCTGTGCTGACCTGCTTAGGGCAGCTTCCACTTCACGGAAAAGAAGAATAAAAGATAAGGTATTGTTAATTTGGAGTTTGTTAAGCATAAATAATTGCAAAATTATCCAATAATACATATATTTCACAGAATAAGCGATTGTTGGGAAACCAATATTATGATTACATTTTTATTCTAAGAGGCACTACCTACTTTCAACTAAATTTAAAAGCATAAGCATTTGTATGCAAAAGCTCAATGAACAGGACCACTGCTCATTCGTGAGAGTAATATCAAATCTTTACCAGAGTCACAAGAAAATAAATTTTATGTGCATAGCGCATGTCAATTCCTTAATCTTTGTAGATCACATGCAAATACTTTGGCTTAAAACAGTCATTATTTATTCTTTTCTCACCTTCTTGTTGTAAACCAGTTTTTGTCTGAGTTTGAGATTTTAATGCAGCTTGTTTGAGGAGTCTGCGAAGCTTCACCTCTGTTAATGTATCTGTAACCTCGTTCTGCAGCTGAGGTGATGCCTAAAGGAAAGAAAGTAAATTCATTAAAAAAAAATTGTTTTTAAATATCTGATTGCTTGATGCTTTCTTTGTTAGGAATGGGGAAGTCTTAAATAGCATTTGATCACATGGTGTAATTGCACTGGTCACTTTTAAAATAGATCTAAGTATAAAGAACATAAAACAATATTTAATCATTTAATTATTTTTGCCCAGCTTGTATTTGAAGACCTATTTATTTGAACCAGATATTTTCCTGAGGTTAACTAGAAAATATGCTGCTGCTCCTGCTGTTATCGTTGATGATAATGATGATGAAGACAAGTAGAGGAACAAGAGAAGACAAGAACTTGAAGTCAAAAAGGAAAAAATCACAGAATACCTTTTTTTTATCACTAGAGAAGCCAATTCAAACCATGAAGCGCTGAACACACTTCCATTTGTGACAAATCCCAATTTTACTATCTCGAACTAAAAGAATCACCTGAGTAAGTTGTTTTCTTATTCAAGATGCTCCAAAAACACAGATCTTTGCTTGTGATCTGTCTTGATTTGATCATTGCAATTCTCTTCTTATTGGCTGCTACTTAAATCTCTCATCAACCTTCAAAAAGTTCATAACATTTCATCACCTCAGTTTACAATTGTCGTATGTCCACTCAACTCAGTTTTGAGAAATCACGTTTCAAAGAAATTTTGGTATATGATGTATTATTGTAGACATGACAAATGCGTATAGGAATTTTCATAGTTAAAGTGAACTGATGGTCTTGAAAATAGAAAGACATGTAGTAATAGCATATGGAAGGCCTTTGATGGGTTTCATTCAGATTTTGTGAAAAGTGGACATACAACACTTGTAAACTGAGGGGACAATTTGATGTTTCACAATTCTACATCTGATATAGCTCCCTAGTCAGTTGTTAGTGACGTATAAAGTCTCTTAAGTCGTTGAATGATCAGGCGCCATATCATCTTTCAAAACTTCTTCAATTTTACATTGATCACAATATAAACTCTCAAACAGCTATTCTGAGCAAAACACAAAAAAAGACATCTGAACCGATAAAGTGTGATACAGATGTCATACAAACTATCCAAGACAATCCTACTACTTACAAATGAACATCTAAAAACATATCATGAGCACTCGCCATGGACAATCGGTTGAGAGCTAATCCTCAGACAAAATATTCCTGGAATATCGGGAAAGGACATGCAAGCCCCAAGCAATCGAAAAGCCACAGCTTTAGAATACATTGAGAAAACTATCCACCTTCTTTGTGGACACAAATATTCACCCAGTGGCTAATTTGTTTCTAGTCGGCTTTCATCTTTCAAAAGATGGAAAGCAGATAAGCAGATCCTCAGCAACAGGAAAATTCTTGAGCAGCATAAGATCAGAGGTGGAAGCTTCCAAGCTAGCTATGCATATTACTTCAAGAAAACACAACATTCATCCCACAGCTGTCATCCTCACAAATGTTTCAGCTGTCATCCAAGTTCTGATCAGAGGAAGAAACACAGAAATGAGAAATCTGTGGACTGCCCTGGTTGATATCTGTTCAAACTTTCAAAACGCATAAGTAGAGTGGATGCCATCACACTTAGGCATGGAAGGAAATACGGAGGATGACACTTTGGACAAGATTGGTGTCAGCCTTGAACAGAAATCTGAAAATGTGAACTATAAAAATCTATGAAGCCTCATTAAAAGTACACTGCTGTGAAGTACAGGGAAAAGATCCAAATTCGTAAATGGGTGAAAAGAACAAAATTGTGTCAAGTGTCTTTTTTGTGGCCCGGATTAAAACAGACAACCTTATCATCGCGAGTTCGGCAGTCCAGTCCCTTGACCAGTAACTGAGTAACTTTATTTCATTAAAACTATGGCAACTATCATGTAAAAAGAGACAAATTATTTATTATAGCATAGTGGGGGTGGCCAAATGATAAGAGCCTTGGATTTTCAATTCATGACTCCTGGGTTCGAATTCGGATGATGACTGTGTCCTTCTTTACGCCATTTTTCTTCTTCCCAACCAGATGCGATTTGGGTACCGGCATATTCTGAAGAAATAAACCTACAACAGGACTAGATTATGAAAATCTGTTCCACTTCACGCTAATGAAATCGGGATAAGCTCCAGCTCTATGGACCTCACAGACCTTGAAGGAACTTCAGTGTTACTTATTAAATAACAGTTCATTTTGAGGAGTAAGACTACATCTAACATTATGCTGATAGTTCTGCTTGATCCCAAATTTTTTTACACTTTATTTTTTTTTTGTTATTAATGCTTGAGAAAATATTTTAAACATATAAATAAAGTATTTCAATTGTGAAAAATTAACAAACAAATTAAACAAAAATGTGACAATTTTTCAGAAAAAATATGAAAGTAAGCGTAGGCTAAAAATATAATCTGTTTGTAATTGCTGGACTAAGGTTATTTCAAAAATGTTTGACTAGGGCTAAAATGCTTCACTGCCATTACTCCTTAGTATTGCATGTCTATGATAGGCATTGTACTGGCTCATGTTACCTTTGAAGTGAGTAACTGTTCAACGTCCTCTTTTGTGCCTGTTGCCTCAGTTCCATTGCCAAGTGTCATCAGCCCTGATTCACGGCAGCCTTTGTTTAATTTGTGTTGATCAAGAATACTGACTGCACTTGAACAGCTGCGCCGTATGGCTTTTGTTGAAGGTAAAGGTACACATGGAAATTCTTTGTGGTTTTCTGAAGACATCGGGTCAAACTGGCTGAGATATGCTTTTAAAGCATCAGAAGCGGACTCAAACTTGCAACCTCCAACTGCAATTTGGTTTCTCTCACACTGAATACGACAACGTGGTAAGCTATTGCTTTCACTACCAGATGACATTGAACTGAGTGGAGAATTTACACCCAGAGCATTCATTTTGAATTCACTTTATATTCCTATGATAGGTACCGGTAGATACACTTACAATGTCAATACTGTAGCTCTTTTGAACATAAGCATTGATGATTCACCCTATAATATATCTACAATATATATGTATATATATCTGAGAATGAAACTTTGTACCTAACAAGCATTAATAAAAAGTGAGGTTGAAGAAGTGCTGGGTTTCCATAGCTATTTCATGAATTCACCAAAACTGAATTCAGCTGCCTTAGTGTTTTTCACAGTCAATCACAGTATATGTAGAAAATTAAAATAGGTTTTCTAACTTTTCTGATGAAGCTTCTTCATTCCGTTACTTGTCCGGGCATTCTGAAATTAAAGTAAAAGCAATTTGAATATAATATATAATCTAAATATAATGCATTGGTTACACATTAATAAATCAACACTCGCAATATTCTTTAAAAGATGTTGGCAAGGAGAAAAGTATCTCTTGAAAAAAACACCAATAGTATAATTTCACATATCTCTGACAAGAATTTCACATGTGCTTCAAGAGCTTCACTCTTTTTTATTCAGACTTGTTTGGATTTTCAATACAAATATGAAGAGCGTGTGGCTCAGAGACCTGGAGAACAAAATCACTACTAACTGACTCTGGCATTCATCAATAGATGCCTGAGAAACATCCTGAACAACAGATGCACTGAGGTTACCTCCAACCAAGAACTCTGGTAAAGGGCAAAGCAGGCTTCCGTTGAAATAGAGATAACGAAAAGAATGTGGGAATGGGCAAGGCATACTCTATGGAAGCCTACTTCCAACATCACTAGGTAAGCCCTGGAACTGAACTAACCGGGTAAACGAAAAGTGGGAAGACCCAAGGTTACATGACGTAGAAGCACCAATATTGTGCTGAAGATGTCCAGGATGATATGGGCTCAGCTGAAAGGAGTCTCCCAGAATGTTGGAGGAGCATTGTTGCGGCCCTATGTTCCAGAGAGGAACCAATGGAATAAGTAAGTTAGTCAAGTCATATTCTATTCTCATAGCCTTTTTTATTAGAGCTCCAGCATAAAGTCAGTTACAGACAGATAACAGAAAACATTTTTCGAAAAAGCCAACAGATAAACATGCCGTATGTTACTAAGCATATTACGATTTACACAATAGAAATGAATTTATGGTCCTTTGTTATGGTAAGAAATATCTAATGAATTAGATCACGTAATTTGCTACGACTTAAGGATGTTTACCGCCAACCAGTTTTACTGCCTTTGTATTCTAAACAAAGAGCTACACTTAAAAAAAACATCAATGAAAAGTCGATTCTTATTCTGTAGGTCCTTTTCTCTACAAAATCTAGATTGAACAGCACCCTTCGAATTCTGCTATAAATGTTTCATTGGTTTATAGGCCTAAATGATAAATTAAAATAAATGAATAAAATATACAATATAGCTCATGTTCTTTAACGTAAAGATATATTTCTCTATTAAATTTTTGTGTTCATATTTTTAAGCTTCGCCGGTAAAGCACTTGTGTATACTCTAATTTCAAAGTTTTCCTATGAGTAAATTTAGTTTTTGCCTTCAATCTCAAAGAGAGAAAATAGCTAAGTTTCTTCAACTTACTGAAGAACTTTTGAGGGTCATTCATCGAGTAATGAGCCCTTACACAGAGAACTAACTGAGTCCACACTGTTACTTTATTTTGTTATGCTTTAAAAAATGAATGAACTCCTCTCGTATGTCATAATTATGAAAACATTATGACTGGAATATAATATTAATATATATTTGTAACACAACAGCTATCTTATTAAAGTTAATAACCCCAATAAAAGAAGGAGATGCAAGGTTTAAAGTTGCAGTTTCGGGACGAACAAAGAAATTTCAGTGCTGCTGTAAATGGGTGTTCTAAAAATTATACCTGTCGATATTCGACAACTAATCCTCAGTTGCCTCAGTGAAATAATAGTCTATTCTGGAGACAAAAAGCAGAAGGATATCGAGTGTTCTTTAATAAGGGCCTGAAAGAATTGCTCGGATTACTACGCATTGGACTTCTGTTGTGCTTGCCAGCAAGGCATAAAGTGCGGGCGATAGCTGTAAATTCTGAAAGGGGTGGCCACAACGTGTGCAATGCTCGCGAATGCCGTCACGAGGCCTTGTCAAGGGTCCTTGTCAACTGAATGAAGGCTTAGACTTAGTAGACACGTAACGCAACAAACGTATAACAGTTCTACAATACGTCACATTCATGTCGGTCAGTATACCTCAGGTCCAGAAAGAGGGACTGAAGTGGTCTGGCGTGAAATGTTCGTCCCAATACTTACTACGTAAGCATTGTTAATAATTGGGGCACAAAACAATACATGTATGCAGCTTCTCTAGGAGAGCTGATAAAACTGAACGCCAATGACAGAGAACTAACAACATGGCGTGATACCGTCAGCCTTTCTCTCCGACAAGTTCAAATGCCATCGGAGTGTTAACCATATATAATGCCTATATATATGCAACCCGTTCTTGAAGTCATAAATCTAAAATAATATCTGTATTTACAGATCGATTCAAAAAAGAATGCCAAACCAATCATCACACTTTCAACTGTCAAAATGTAAAACTCGAAAGCGGAGAATTAAAATTTGTCATGGCCGAGTCACCAGCCAAAGAAAAATGCTGCATTGACCACAAAATAAACTGAGTTACATTACAAGTCGTAGTAAAAGTCTACATTAAAGCACCGGTTAAAAATTACCAACACACTATCGATTCAGAACAATCACCAGCCGTCCTCTTGGGCCAACGATTTTGAGCAGGAAATACCTGCTCACTCCACCCCCTTTTTCAACAACAAAATAAAAGCACCACACAAAAAACAATCCATACCCCTTCAAAAACAATACCAAGAATCAATCAATAGTAAATATATCATAGACAAGAACTCGAAAAAAAACCAACCAAACAAACAAAAAACACTCGCTGTGATCCACACGCAAGCTCTTATGACGCGTATAACGAGAAAAACGGACTTGAACAAACAAGAATAGAATAAAGTCTAATAAAAAAAAAAAGACTGAAGGTTCATATTAATACATGTAGGTGGCACTCAAACGTGTATTAATCTTGACTGGACTGAAGTATCATGCTGGCAAAATGGCAAGAATTTGCAACGAACTGCAACATTCATTCGAAAGAATAGTATTCATGTCTTTAAAAATACGACACGCTAAAGAAGGATCTAACATTATATGTAACGTGACTGTAAATTATGTAACAACTCATGTGAAATTTACACACAATGGTGCATCTGCCGGACCCACTAAAAACTATCTAGAAATTAAAACTGAAAGCCGTCAAACATGATTAATAAAACATACATGATGCTGAAAGATAGTACTTCTTAAAAACAACAAAAGAGGGGGATTAAATCAAGTACATGTATGGCAAACACCCGTAGGTGCTTCTGCTTTATATTATACATGTATGAACGACATACTTGTGATAAAATTATTTCCACTGGCTGTCAACAAACCCGACAGTTTACTAGGTTTAAAAAAAAAACAACAACACATCCTGCACACTGTGCACGAATCATTTCAGTCATAAACTGAGTCTTGAACTTCCCTTCACGAATCTGACACGAGATACAAACTCAAAGAAAACTGGGCCTCCGTTTTTGTGTTGTCATTCCTAATCGTGTTTAGACTCTCATTTCAAATTCACCTCAGCAGCCAAACTCCTTTTCCTTTTTCACATTAAAAAAAATCAAAATATAATGAAGGCAAAAGAATCAATAATATCAGTAATTTAATTGATGAAAAAAAATTCCGTAACGGGAAAGTTATTTTACGTTCTGTTGTTTTATTTTTTAAGTTATGATAAAAGAGTGTAATAAAAATTAAATCACCGGTATTTAGTTACATAGCATTTTTCAGCTTCCTTGCAACTTTCATTCACTTTTTGCATTTATTGGGTATCTAGTTAAGTTTAATTTAAAAAGATCACATCAAACATACGCACGTGTCGTCTCTCTAAAAGGACAGCACACAAAAACACCACAGTATCAGAGCACAGTGTTGGAAGCGCAAGGTAAGCCACAAACCCTGAGCGCTGTGACTAGTGTGACAGGAAGGCGTAATGGAATGGAAGAATTCTCCCCGGCGGTGAGAAGGACTACGGAAGCGATCTCTGTGCGGGCTCTTGAATAGTGCCTGCTCCCGCGGCAGGTGCTGGCCGCAGCGAGGGCTCTTTTTGGGGACAAAGTTCACCAGAGACCGAATCAAAACGAATAAAGAAAGAAAGTTAGAAGGGTTATGGACTTGTGGAGGGAAGGGCTTTTACTACGGCTGGAGAAGAAGAACAAATCATACCTTGTATGTACAAACTTACTTTCTCCACGACTTTGTGGTTTCTACAAGTAGGCCTACATGTTAGGTTTTAAACAACATCATTAAAAAAAGGCAGCAACAGAAGTAAATAAAAGCGCATTGACGAAATATGCCGGTGCTGCACTGACACGTTCAGTAGGCTACGCCCTGTTGTGAATGAACTAAAGAAAAAACAACCGATCCCTCAAAACTCAATGAAAATGACTTGTGATTTCTGCACCACCCACTCAGAGACCAAACTAAACAAGATAAAAATAACGAGATGTAACTAAAATAAACTTTTTTTCTCCTTCCCTTATTTATTGCAGATTTAGTTTTTAGCATTAAAAAAAGAAACCTACGCCCTTTTTTTTACTACCATCTTTGCTATCACTCTTGAAGTTACTGTTGAAATTCTTCAGCCAAAGATTTTACTCATATTTTTCTTCTAAGTTACGGATAAGATAAGAGCAGGGCTCAGGAGGAGGTAAGACGGCTGTCCAGAAAGGAATATGAAATGAGCATAAAATAAATGTTTATATTTGGATCTATCTGAAACTCACACAAGAGTTACTATCACCTTAACTACTTTTCAATGTAGTCTCCTTGGGTATTGATACACTTTCGCTAGCGCTGAGCCAGGGAATAATATATTAAACCCCCCGAAGAAATTTGCGTCAAGCGATGAGAGCCAATCTCGCACTTCTTTAAAGAGGTTGTCATCACAGTGAAACGTCTTACCTCCCAGGTGACATTTTAGGGGCTCAAACAAGTGATAATCTCATAGTACCTGGTCGGGAATATTGGACGTGTGCAGTAAAATCTTCCAACCACAGCGATGGCGCCAGTCTCTTGTCGATTTGGCCCTATGGGCTATTTCGTTGTCATGCTGAAGAATGACACTTTTGCTGAGAAGTCCTTTGTTTTGCGACTTGGCAGCATGAACCTTTTGCATCCCAGAACACGGTAGCCATCAGTTTCTTTGCCGAACGTTGCAATTTGAATTTTTTGCAGACGGAGATGATGGATGCTTCCACATCACGTGCGTTTGTTTCTGGCGTCGTGTGATGCACCCACGGCTGATCACCAGTTATCAAATGTTCAAAAGTTTTCATGAATTCCTTAGAAGTCACCAGCTCTCACGTGGGCTAACGGACTCTCTCCATCACCACGTCGTCTGTACCGATTTAGAAGGTTCTGTGAAACATTGGCTCGCTGCACCTTGTGATCCTCTATCAGTTATTTTGGAACCGATCTCGCCGAAACATTTCGAAAGATCAAGACCACAAAGATAATTTCACGAAAAAAAACTCTTTGAAATATTCAAGAAATTAAGCAATGTCTCTAATTTTCAGTCGCCTATCTTCTCGAACTCGAATATAAGCTGATCGTCTCCAGTGAAAGTGTGGCTTCCAAGAGCGAGGTTCGTGTTCCACACAGATCATTGCATTCTCACCATGCATTTTCATGGTGGATTTTTTTAAGGAATTTTGTCATTGGTGTGCAACAATTGCACCACCCTTCTCACCTCTACCTTTCTGCAATGGAAGCAGCTATGTTTAATTCAATGTAATGACTGATAAGATGCGTTCAATAGTGAGGCTAATATTTGGCTGAAAGCGCTTTGAATTCCCCGTTACACATCATTTTCAGATTCTATAAAGAAAAATATTCATTAGTTCGACAATTATGGCTATTTTTTGTACAATGTTGATGATGATTATGAGATGGAGGAGGAGCAGGATGAGGAAGAGGAAGAGGAGAAAGAGGAGGAAGAGAGGGAGTTCGATTCGAGGTAGAAGGGGTGAACATTGGAGGGCATCCCCAGTAAAGAAAAGCCCCTGTACTACATGAAGTGCATATTTTACACATTACCTCATTAACTAGATCTAGTTCATTCGTGGTTTACTTTTTGAAGAAAATATCTTGGACACATGCAATTATTTTTTCAATTAATGTTAGCTTATAAAATGAGTGACGACGTTAACAGTAGGGATTTACAGTCGAAGTGGATAAAACTGTATTCTAGAATGTGAAACCCGAAACGGAATTGTTTCTTCTTGGCTCCCCAAACCATGAATGAACCGAGAGCCATAAACAATAACAAGAGTATCTTATTCCACCTTTCATTACCTTATCCCCTCGGTCACAATGCAATTTTGCTGTGTAGAGTCCAATACAGGCCATGCAAAGCGCTTAAACACACACACACACACACACACACACACACACACACACACACACACACACACACACACACACACACACACACACACATATTTCAGCTGTGAAGAAACAGAAAACGGTTTGTTACACTATTAATGACGATGGGGATTGTATAGCGGGTTTACCCTTTATCTCAAAGACTGGCGTCCTCTTTTGGAGGTGATCTAGTATCATCTCTTCCGCTTCACGTTACTGAAACTGGAATAAGCTCCGACTCATTCGATTTTATAAGCTTTGAAGAAACTCTACAGATTTATTGAAATACGCACTAACATCAGTAACGCTGTTCGCTTTATTCACCAACTACATGTATTACAATTTTAACAAAGCATTTTCGCAAAACCAAAAATGCATAAATGAATTAAAGAACCTTGGTGTGTGTGGAGCAGGCAATGCTTAAAGCTATGACTCGCTGGAGGGCACACGCCAGGTTAGTCTTGTCTGGCAAGGGCCGTTGCAGCACAAGCTTCGACTCAATTCACCTTTTCCTTACCCATTGTGAGGAGTTAATCCAGGGGGATTAACTCATCAAAGGACGGTTCCTTCTCTGACAGAATGGAACCCGTGTACACCCCTGAGATACGGCTCTTGCGGCCCTAGCGAACGAAATGAGAAATGTAGAGAAACGTTTATCTTTGAAAGATTCTTTCAAACATGCTGAATATCGGTTCGGCCGACTCTTAGAAACCGTTAATCCCCGGGAAAATAGGTGTCAAAACGGACTAAAGGAACAAACCGGAGCTTGAATGCAGATATTAGGGATATTCACGGACGATAAAGTTTGAAAAATGGATAACTTACGATGCCATGTCTCCGTTTATGATAATTTAAGCCTCGAAATTTCATAGAAATGAATAAAACAAAACGCGGCTAATATTCAAGTGAAATCGTGAAATCGGCAGCCATAAACGGTCCTCATAAAAGCCATTATTGGCTTCTCAAAGTTGTTTGTATATTTGCAACCCAAATAAAATATTCTCAAAACCTCGATTGGAATGCTCTCTAAATAACAAGAAAAAATTAAAAACCAATCATGATGACTTTTTAAAAAATGCTGGGGTTCACCCCCATTCCTCTTTTCACCCTTCCAGGGTGCTATCTGATTCTGTTCGTACATACACTCAAATAAGGCATCAGTAGAATGATTATATGATGTGCTTAACACCATTCCGATCCTCTGAAAGCGAGGATCATAGAAGCCAAAAATCTCAGAGTTAGCCTCTTACATCTGTCTAATCCAGCTCTAGCATCGTGCGTTGCTACTAATACCAATCCAGCTACCGCGTCAATCATTAAAATCAAAGGGAGAAAAACTCAGTCGTTTCTTGACTGAAACTGCTTTATCGATTTGATATTATAGGTAGTGCTATTGCTTCACAAGATAAATTGAGCTCATATCAATGTTTTGTATGCACAAACACGATCAAAATACTTCATTTCTTGACAGTATTTATGGCTCCGTGAGAGGAATTATTTCTTCTTCTTCTTCTTCTTCTTCTTCTTATTATTATTATTATTATTATTATTATTATTATTATTATTATTATTATTATTATAATTATCATTATTATTATTATTATTATTATTATTATCATTATTATTATTATTATCATTTTTTATTATTATTATTATTATTATTATTATTATTAACGTTTGCCTACAACCCTCCACTTGTACAGAGTTAGGTGTGGAAATACCGTACATGATATCTCTGACTTAACCCGCATGATTTTTCGAGCCATGGTGACACGTGCGGTGAAGCACGTATTGGCCGTACTGACTGACCACACTACACTGTAGTAACATTTGACAGGCAGCATGACGTGGCCGCGTATTGATTCTGCATCGTGCAACATTCCAGATCCAGTTATTTCAGTTCGCTATTCTATCGGCAGTGGCTTTTTGTTGTTGGGTCGAGGAGGCCGTAACCTCTTTACGCGTTCTTTATCAAGCTCCCCGATGCTATATTTTCCCTTTATACTAATTGTAAACCTCCAAGAGAGTTAGGCAATGTAAGTCACACAGATAATAATAATAATAATAATAATAATAATAATAATAATAATAATAATAATAATAATAATAATAATATATGCTGAGCAGCATACAGAATGCTTTTCCCGTTGGCCAACAGGCGCCGACGGCCAGATGAAAGAGCAGATTTTTAAGGCATCAATAAAACACGGCATGGGGAAACATCATTTCATGAAAGTGCATAACGTCAGAGTCGACATAAAGATTTGAAATCGCATCCCCTATTCTATATAATCTAATGCAACTTGACAGCCTACAATAAATATCTTGAAAAATCCTTTTAAAAAATTCACGTATCCAAAATTCAAGTATGAAATGCTAGAGGCTGTATGCCTCCAACGGAAAACATTGGCGACTATTCATACATAACAAAGACATTTTGTATGATTGCCAAATCATTAAGTAATTGCATGTTTTCTTACAAGCCTAACTGAAATATGGCAGATCTATACATTGTTAAAGTGGGTGGATGTGACGAAATGAATGAATGGATTAAAACTAGCTTACTTCGATGTGATCGTCAGAATGACTGCAGACAAATATAATATATAATAAACACGTTTACAGCTGGGATCAACAGAAATCTCAAACGTATCGCACTTAGTCGAACCAGTTTACGAGCAATGAATTGAGTCAACTGCGTCAATACACCCATTCACAATTTTTACACAGCATAAACAAACCTCTTGAAAAGCTGGGACGTTACAAGAACCTAGACAGCATGCGTGGCATCTATTGCAGAACCATACAGGAATACTGCATTACGATTCACAAGCATACAGCTCTCTGTCCGATCGCTTTAAATAATTCCAACAGGGCAAAAGAAACATTGTCGGAATCGTTCGGTATTCGTCGGGTCCCGTAAGTCATTTTCACTGAGACTTTTGAATATAGCGAACAACAACTGCACAGAATCCATGTTCATAGGAATTTTCTAATTATCCAGTATAACTTTTAAAATGGACAAAAAATATTCAAGTGTTGCGAAGAATGTATCAAAGCAGTATGTCGATCAACCCCCCGGTCCTGACTTTGAAAGCCACCCCACTAAGACTATATAAAAGGGATTAAGAAGGATTTGCTCTATAAAGACTGGGATTAATATAAGAACTAGAGGTGCCAAAGAAAAGAGCAAGCATGGCGTAGGGGAGCAACTCCCACATAAAAAAGCTTTGCCATTTCTCAGACCTTTTCTTCCTATTCCCCCGCCCGCCTTATCCTTCTACACCTAATAATGACAGAAACTGAATAATGCGCTCTCCTTCTGAATGTCAGACTTACCCTCAAACTCAAGGAAAACAACCATGTCAATAGCACCAAACGAAGGAACAAAAATATTCACCCTTTGGAACGTTTCTTAAACATAACGACCAGACAAAAATGAAAGATTGTCCTCAAGCGATGAAAGTATGATTAATCCTGAACGGAATAAAAAGTCGATTCTGAATCAAATGAGTTGCCGCTTGCCTGTCAGTCAGGGTGATAAAGCGCATGGATTGAGACATCGTCTCTTTACGCCACTTCCAGCAACACTGCCTTGTTCTAAACATGCCTTTTTTTTCTTTCCTTTTTTACTTTCATCGAGATACAGGTTACAGCAATGTCTCACATTATCGGAAATGTATTTTTTTAAACCTGATACAAACAAAATGATATTCCCTTTGCATTGAAACTAACAGGTCTGAAAGAGAGAGTGTAGCGCGCACGCCCCAGTAGTGAGTGAGAGAGAGTGAGAGAGAGAGAGAGAGAGAGAGAGAGAGAGAGAGAGAGAGAGAGAGAGAGAGAGAGAGA
>JBDFRD010594817.1:0-27964 GCA_039654405.1 Bullina lineata | reverse complement strand
TCTAGATCAATAAGTAGATATAGATAGTGTTATTGCCCTTTTTTCAAGTGGCAGGATTTCATGTTTTACTTTACTTTATAATCTGATTCAGAAACCATCACTTTCAAGTGTATAATACAGAATCTCAAATTATCTATAGATCTAGGCCTCCCCCCCTATTACTGACACTGACAAAATCAGATCCTTAAAAGTCTGCTTTACAATTTACACCACAGGCATTACTTTTCGGCATTAGGCCCTGCTGTTGAGCTAAATCTAGATGGAAGATGGAATTGCATGTTTTCGAGTCGATCCACATTCAAAAGTATTTTTTGAGTCTTTTTGTTGAGCTTAGTAGAAAGATTCATGTAGACACCAGAAACCTGACTCTAAAGTCATTTTCTGCTCTCAGTGTTATCTTAAAAAACACAAGCAAAAAGGACAGGGGATAGTGGACAGATTCACAGTATTATATTTGTATCAGTAACAACCTGAAAGGACGTTAATCACTTCAACTACCTGATGGTTTGTATTTGGGAAAAATGAATCCTGAATGTGTGGTTTTCAGAGATTGTTCTGGACTTTACGAATGCAAACAGCACAGTAAGCAAGAGCATCTCTACTCATTGGCACCGTTCACTGAAGCTACAATGCATTCTAACAGCCCTGCTTACCCATAGTCACATACAATTTTTCCCATCGTGTATTTATAAAAATCTCCCTCCATGTCCTAATAAATGCCACTCAGCCATCTGTAAATGACTTAACTACTCTCATGGATCTGATCCCTTAAATCAATCCTAACCTTGGTAATTGCAGGAATGTGGTGGAGAAGACTCCATTCAGTACTCTCCATGTAGTGGTTTGCAAATAATTTAACCAAAACTCCCACTACTTTTTCTATCCTCAAAGTATATGAATTTCAAACCCAGTCTCACATGTGAGACCCCTCTTTATTTACTACCACAATGTTGCTTGACCTTGCCTTATAATAACAGTTTCTAGAGTAATAGTTCTTTCAAGGCCAACAAGCCCCATAGAGCTTTTTTCAGGGTTTCGGTAGCGTGAAGTGGAACAGATTATTTTTACTTCATATATATCCTAGAAAGGACACTAGTCTGTCATATGTTTACTTCCCCAGCAGAATATGCCGGTACCCAATTCGCACCTGGGTGGAGAGACGAAAAATGCTATGTAAAGTGTCTTTCCCAAGGACCCTGGAGCCTTGGATTAGGAGTCCAACGCTCTGACCATTCTCCACATGCTCTAAAGCCTACCTTCCATCTCTACTGGTTGTTGTCCCTTTGTAACACAAATACATTCTGACTCTGTCCGTTTATCTACTTTAAAAAATCTACATACAGAAAACAGTATATAGGTAGTACAAGACTCATATTTTTTTTAAAGTTGTTTCCTTCTGTTAATGGATTAAGATGTCACTTCAGCTAAATGAACCACTTCTCCTTCAGACTTGCCTTTGTATTTGCAATGTCTCCTTATTACTCCTATTCTTTCTACATTTCCCTCTGAACATTCATTCTTTCTCTGTAATCATATGACTATGACCATCACCATGTACATGTATGTTGTGATTCTTTCTCCTTCTTCATTTTTGTTTCATTAATGCATTTATTTGTAGTACATATGTACCTTGAATGTTTGATACATTGTGTAATATTCATTTGCTGTAAAACACTCTCAAACTGTGTGACATATATTTGCTCCCTTCCATTGTGATATAATTTAAAATAGAATGCTGTTCCATAACATAATGGTATTTTTTGCTGTTTTTTTTTTTTTTTCAGGATGACAGTTCTCAGACAGTAGCTGCTATTTCTGATTTATCATCAACAACAATTCTTGCTCTCCAGAGAGAGATCACTGCAAAGAACAAAGCCTTGTTTGAAGTGAGAGCTTAGAATAAAAATATTTTCAAAACATTCATTTAATTCTTTTTTAAAGGAGCTTTACACTATTTAATTTAAAATCTTACGGGAAATGAAACAATAAAATACAATTATTTTATATGTTAAAACTCTATGTCTTACAAAACACAAACATTAAAAAGTTGATGCCTTATTTATAGTGTAAAGCCTAGCTTCTTGCTGTTCATATTTTGATGTGTACAACAGGTATTTTGATTTTCAGTCATAATTTAGAAATTAGTGAACATGTAATGGTTTGACCCATACACCGAAAGGTAGAGTTGGGGACAGATAAAGCAAGTAAGTAATGGTTTGAGTCATTTTAACTGTTTTTTACTCTTTTTCTCTCAATAGGTTAAAAAAGGCATTGCAGATCATTCTCAAGAAAGGGAGGCATCAGATTTTATTCATATGAATGTCATTGGTAATTTACACTGACGTTAAATTTAGATTAGATCATGAAAAAAATGATTCATTTCAATGATTGATGCGATTTTAAAACCGTTAACAAATTTGTCATCCAATTATTTTACTTTTTTTTTATGGAACTTTTGGTGATGTCGGATAAATGGAGTCAAATATTATACTAGTTTATGATTCAAATTTAAAAGATGAAAAGATCATTTTAGAAAATATTGAAATAGTAAAACATAGAGTATCTAAGGATGCCAATTTTATTCGTTTAAGAAAAGAAAAGAAGGTACAGTTCTGGAGGATGTTTGTGAGGAATGTTGGTAGTTTTTGCCTTAAAATTTACCCATATCCCAAGAACGCAGCTTATAGTGTTTGTGAACCTTTTTTTGTCATATTCGTAGCTCATCCACCAACCCTAAAAAGTGTGAATTGCCCAAAGTAATCATATATACGACAGTTTCTTATTTATTGATGGTAGTTTTGTTTCCTTTTTTCATAGCTCTAGCAATGGACTGTTTAAAACTATGTGCGATTAATTTCTCTTTCTTTCTTTTAATATTAAGGTTTCATGACTGCATGATGTGTAGTAAATTTTATTGTAAATTTTTTAAATTTTTTTGTTTGTTGTCAAAGGTTTTAATGAGCCCTCATACAAGTGATTCAGTGAAAGTTCAATGATGGCATTAAAGACAGTTAGTTTGTAGACTCTGTAATGATGGAAGAAAACTTTTTCTTTTCTCAGAGGACAGGATCAACATGATAAAACAGCTGTGCAGTGATTTGGATGCAATATTGAAAAATAAAGAGATCTTGATAGACCGTCTTCAAAAGCCCTATGTTGGTGACCATATAAAAATGGACGCTGCCTATCACAGGTGTGAAACTGATTCTTTGAAAGTTATTTCAAGTTACAAAATAAATGAGTCAATCACATCCATAGGGGCTCTTGAAATTCAAGTGTATAATTTCAAAAAGCTCAAAGATACCGGGATATTTTTCGCTTTCTTTTTGCGGTTTTGCATCTTCATACACTAGCAGCTTTGAAAAGTTTTAACTATCTGAAAATAATGAAAATAGCTTTGCAAACTGTATAGTTTCCTTCAGTTTGTTTTATTTTTATTGCTTTTTGCAGATTCACTCACTGAAATTGTATAACAGAATAACAATAACATACAGATATGCATGAAAATCAACTCACTGAAACTGAAAAGCTTTATTTTTTAGTTAAAGTAATGTCCCTTCAAGGCCTAAGAGGCCCATAGAGCTGGAGTTTATTATGATTTAGGTACGGTAGACAAAAAAGTTAAAAGAATGGATGTTTTTTTTATAATCTCCTTGACAGGACATTAGTTCTGCCCTAGGTTTACTTCCCCAGCAGAATATTAAGTACCTAAATGGCATCTGGGTAAGGAGAGTTCAAAAGTGGTCTAAAGTTTCATTTCTAAGTACACAATATAGTTGAACCCTGGACCCTTAGACTGGGAGTC
This sequence comes from Bullina lineata, assembly GCA_039654405.1. Classification (NCBI taxonomy): domain Eukaryota; kingdom Metazoa; phylum Mollusca; class Gastropoda; family Bullinidae; genus Bullina; species Bullina lineata. Next base: position 24,159 of record JBDFRD010594817.1, on the reverse strand, counting down.
CAACTCTCAACCATTCGGCAACCACACCACCATTCTGTAGGTTGTGGACTGTTGTTAGAATGTCAAATTGTCTTTTTGAATAAAGTAATTGATTCAAATTTCAGCAGTGTTTCATTAAATTGCCCCTGAGTCTGTTGTGACTTTTGTCTGAGACCATTTCAAAGTATCCATCTATCATTTCCCAATAATATATCCTTTTCTTTTTTAAGAATTTAGGATTTTTGTTTTACGACATGTCAATTATTACTTTGGCAAGAAAAAAGTAGAAATAAGATGATATTATTTTTCATATAATTTTGATATTACCTGTTAAAATTTGATATGCAAAAAGAGCAAGAAGTCTTTTCTATCAAATTACCTGTTTGGTTTTAGTGTTTTTTATAACATGCTTTGGTGTCTTTATTTAAAAGTTAAGAAAAATTTTCATTCTTTGTTTTTAGTTTTAGTGAGCTCCATTTCATATCAGTTTACATCTTCACAGTTGCACACAATTAGAATACATATATATAGGAATCCCATTATAACATTGTTCTACATCCGACGGTAATTCCACTAAGCCTTTGGCTGAAACAGTCAGCTTGAATTTCAAATACAAGATTTGTGTGATCAATTGTTTTTAACCTAAGGAATTGTTTTCAGTTTAAGACTGAGCACTCTCTCATTTATCTCTTGTGATTTATTGGAAATAAAATGGAGCTATAAATAATATATTTCATTTTTATAGCCTGGAGTGCCCAAACAATCAAAACAGGATTTAAAACATTTATCGAAGAAGAATAAATAAATAAAAAAACAACAACATGTACTGTAAAATATTACAATTAAAGATAAAGTTCAATTAAGATTATTGACATGATTTCTGATCCAAGTTTTAATCTCATTTATTTTCTTCGTTTTTCAGGTATGCGACTGAACTGTTAATTACACTGGTGCCTACATTGAACGATCTGAGTGCCAGCCTTGACAACATTGTCTGGGTGGCTAATCATGACCACTCAGCAGTCCCGCTGGTCAGTTCAATTTACGATTATTACTCATTATTTTCTTTAGTTTTAAAGTAAAAGTGGTACAACATTCCATACTTGATTGTGTGATCCTCATTCTCTTTAAACTGAAACTGCTTTGTATTTTGTGTGTAAAAAATGGTAAAACTTATTTTTTAGATAAGCACTTATATTTCAAATAGGTGGTGCTGTAGCTGAATGGTTGGAGCTGTGGACTCCATTCCTAAGGTCCAGGGTTCAATTGTCGTTGCAACTCTTTTGTATGTGGGGGAAAGATTCAAAAGACAGACATGCCAACTTTACGATTCGCCGAAATAAATTATGGGGAGCCGTCAGAAATTATGGTTTACGGGCAGTTACGGCCAAATTACGGCGAGGGCGCGAGATATTTTAAATCTCATTGCCATTGTGTTCATCATTCTCTGGTATTGTCCTTGTATGCAGTAAAATTACTCTTCTGGGTCCTCATTTTACTACGAGTTCAGCTCCTGATTACTCCAAGCCTCTTCAACCTAACTTAGTGTAAATTTGGCAACAACATGTTCTGTGAGGGAAGTAAATGTGTCACACATCCTGTTTGAGAGGTGATCCTTTATCACCTTTCATGCGTCAAGCCATTGAAACAGGGATCAGCTCTGGCTGTTACTGAGAGCAGAAGGGTAGGCAGGGAGGAGTAGGAGGAGACAAGGGTAATCTATGGCAAGTGATGAGGGCATCACAGTTTCTATTCCCCCCCTCTCAAAGGCTACCTGATCCCATCTGACAATGGCATTACAACAAAGAGTTGTGGGGGAATGAAAAATGTGGCAATTGATAAAAATAAACAAATAAAAGATATTTAATAGTGTTGCTTGTTTGTTTGGCTCACACAATTCTCAGAACAAGTGGATGAATGCCTAGATCTGATTTCTGAGCACAATACCTGCCCCTGTATTTGAAGTTGCAAGTTCTAAAGTGAGAGCTCTGGATGAGAAAAAATTTCTGAAAAGTGATTGTCTTACGCTAAGGATCCCTGTCCCTAACTCAACTGTGTTGACAAGAAGTCTTCTGTATGGATGGGGTGGATAGAAAACAATCTGGCACCTTTTTAGGCCTCCATTTGGCCAAAACGAAATTCATTTTAGATAAAAAAATAAACCAGTGTTTCTTCTTTAAACGTTGATACTGTATGTAATGTGATAAATGTGTAATGTGTCTTTTTTTCCTTTTTTGTATAATTTCAGGAGCCTTTGTTAGTGGAAGTTCAGAGCCTGACAGCCTCTGTTCAGACATCCTACCAGACCCTTAATCAAATGACGCAGGGAATTAAAAGTTTGGAAACAAAATTGACTGGGAGTGACGCTTCATCAGTAAATGAGTCAGAAGTTGTAGGCACTCCAAGAGTATCCATCTCTCAAGGTCACAGATCTGTTGGTCGATCAGAATCTGTTAAAAATGTCAGTTCAGAAAGCCGTCAGAAAAGCAAATCATCATCATTAAGATGAGGAAAAAAAATAAAAAAAATTTTTTTTTCATGATGTTGAAGAAGTGTGATGGTGCAGTTATTTTCTAGAGCGGTCGGCCTTTTGTCTTCTACTGCATTATGTATTTTGAGGTCCGTGCGTAGTGACATATTCATGTCCTGAATACTAAAAATTCAATGTATTGTCTGCACATATATGCAAACATGATGTTTTGTATCTCGTTTGATATCTTTACCTCCACAATGCAATGGATGCTGAATTGGGTGAGGTGTGAAAGGTAAAAAGTTGAGAATTGTAAGGTGGTTGCCTTGTACCTCTAATTCCTTTTGTGAAGGTAAGTGAAGTTTGTGTAACTGTCAAGAAGCATGGTAGATGTTAGAAGGGCTTAGTTTAATTTTTTGTGTGTAAAAATGTATGTTTAAGTTTTTCAGCACAAATTTGATACCTGGGGATACTGACAGGAATGCCTGTCTTGTTTCGAAAAAATTGTTTTTTTTTCATCAGATAGTGTGTGCTGAAGCAAAGTCATGTTGAGGTTCATTTATTCATTTATTCAAAGTCAGCTTTCCAGTCCTTTTAGCAGATTATATGAGAACGAACAGACGAATACTTTACTGTAGACATGACATTGGTCCCTGTCATACATTGTAGATTCTGAACTGAAAAAAGAAAACACCAGACTGTCTGACTGTCAGGATGTTAATTTCTTGTAAATCATGTGAAATGTGACTGCCAATAATGACAACTGCTCCTTTGTTCGTAAATGGTGCTTTTATTTGAATGAATGTCTAGAATTGACTGGGACGATGGAATGTGATCTGTTGTCCTCATGCTGCAACCCTTTGATTTTGACTTTGTCCCTTTTTAACATTGTCTTATGTGTCTTAAGATTGCATCCTTGTCATCATCATCATCATCATCAATCTGTCATCTAATTAATCATCATTGTCTTATGTGTCTTAAGACTGCATCCTTGTCATTGTCATCATCAACCTGTCATTTAATTAATCATCATATTGTCTTACATGTCTTACAATTACATCCTTGTCGTCATCCTCCTCCTCATCATCAATCTTCATCTAATTAATCATTAGGGTACCACAGATGATTTAGCATCAAGCTCTCTCTCGCTACTTCTCCCAGGGAGTCCTTCACCTTCAGGTCTGTCCATTCTAGATAATGTCCCCCCAAACTCTCCTAATTTCATGTTTATTAACAAGCAGCCTATCAATGGAAGTATGGAAACAGGACGCTTGGCATTGTTTAGGCCTCCCTTGGGTTAAAGGAAACCTACATTTTATTAAAAAAATCATCCTCTGTTGCCAAATATTATCTTTTATTTGTCTTACATCATATAAAGTAGCCCATCATTTTTTATCTCTTATCTGAAATAAATTTCAGCTTCTCTGTTACATTTTAAATTTTTTGAAAAACTGAAATAGTTGACGTGGAGGGATATCACTTTTACTGCTATTGCTAGATAATTGAAGGGCATTTTATAAAGTTACAGTGCCTAAAAGTGTACACGTACAAAAAAAAATTGTCACAGAAATGAAATAGAACACCATGTACTGTATAAAGATTTGACTTCATTGCAAAAAAGAAGAAAGAAAGTATGATCATAGACGTACAATGTAGTGAATAAATGATTTATTTGAAGTTTGCATTTTTGTTGCTCATGCCCGTTTTAATGTTATTATGTACATGTCTATGTAAATGTTTTGATGTGAAATCAGAATTTGGTCATCATGATCATTAAACCAAGTTACTTGAAATTTTCCATCTTCCTTATTTGGCTGCCATGTACTTGGCTGTACTGTATCTAGATCTTTTTTTTGGGGGGGGGGGAATGAATTTTTTCTTATGAAGGTTGTTTTTCGCCTCTTTCTCCTCCAAAATAAGTGTTCAGCAAAATGTAGTAGGCCTACATGTATTTAAAGCCCATCTCATCTGATACCTTGAGTCTTGAATTAAACCTGTCACACACTTTCTGGTTTTTTGGTCCCAGATGAGCACACACAGGATACAGTCCTGTTCACGTATATTATGTATTTTCATTTCTTTTTCAAGACATTAAGGTGTTCAGATGCTGCCACGATCTGACTGAATTGGACCAAATTGTCCAATACAATCGTTGATTGCACTTAACAAATAGTAACGTAAAGAAATGGCTCATTAAAAAATGTTAATTCATTTTGCAGTCCATGTGTAAAGGAAGTAAGTAAAGTTCCTTCAAGACCAATGAAGTCCATAGAGCCGGAGCTTATCCCAGTTTCGGTAGCATGAAGCAGAACAGATTAATTTTACATTATCTCCTAGACAGGATGCTAGTCTGTCATAGGCTAACTTCCCCAGCAGAATATGCTGGTACTCAATTCGCACCTGGGTGGGGAGAGGAAAAAAGGTGTAAAGTGTCTTTCCCAAGGAGACAACACGGTCACCTTCCGGATTCGAACCCTGGACCCTTGGATTAGGAGTCCAACGCTATAGCCACCGCGCCACCAGTCCATGTGTAAGCCTTATCAATACACTGGAAGCTCGAAGCTGTCTCAACTCAGTCATACAAAAGATATGGCACCAAACCTACGTGTACATGTACAATATTTGTTTATAAATTACAAGTCAACAGAAGATGTTTACTGAAGTTTCAAGGTTCTCTCTGTCTATGTAATGGTTGACAAGAAATCATTTTGATATGTAGTTAATCTTGCTGGTTAAAAGTGCATGTACCTTAAGGCCCTACACACTTATCATTCCAAACAACGTTGGTTCAACTGTCATTTCATTGGTTCAAGTGTGACAGTACGCCAACCCGTCAGTTAACGGGTTAAAGCGTGCCATCCACTCTACACGTGTTGCACGCCAACCCGTCAGATGACGGGGGCAAACTGTGACTACAAAAAAATATGGGCAAACGCGAGTGTTGTGTTCGAGTCAATTAAAAAATGCATTTAAAAAAAAATAAGCAATAAATCGGGGAATTTACGCGAAGACTTTGCTAATTTTAATACCCTGATTTAAAAAATATAAGTTTTGAAAAGATTCGACCAAGATTAAAAAAAATTAAAACAGCCTTTTTTCATTTCCCGCATGGTTACTCCCAGTGACGGTCTGAGCTGCCACCAGAAAATCAAGCACGGTCTGATTTTTCGGTTTGTCCTTTGGAATAACTTAAGTTCTTGGGTTTTTCCATCCACACTAGCCAATCCACGTGAGTTCCAGTGCCACCTAGATTTTATCAGTTCTACCCATGAACTGTCGCATCGGACTGTAAGTGTATAGCACTAATAGCAGGCTTAATGGCTGACAACAAATAATTTTGATATGTTCATGTAGTTAGTCTTGCTGGTTAAAAGAGCATGTACCATACGCATGCAGCTGCTATGTTGTGAGAAAATAATAAACACTGATGCAAAGTATGTAGTTCATGTAATTTATTTGCTTCAGTCAGCAAAATCAAATTTTGGCAATAAATTATCAGTAACAATAGGACAGTACAATTACATGAAACATGGATTTTAAACCATCTCTTCTACTCTGAAGAATGCACCTATCCCACACATCAAAAATGTCAACAATTTTTTAATGAATTAATTTGTTGACACGATCATCTAGTCTCATACAAGTCTGCAATTGTTTGAAAGCACATCACTTTCACTCATGCAAAATTAAAGTTATTCATTCTTCTACATTTGTGCAATGCATGCATCATAATCATATTATTACATTGTACATGTGTATATTATATAACAGCCACGTTCATGATGCATATACACATACATTCATACAGCACAATGTTCATGACTTCCCTGTTCACGCAAAGCAAGTCATACTGTGCTCATATTTACTTTTGATATTGTTTTCAATGAAATGTAAAAAATACAAGTTAGGCCACGGCCATGGAAATGCAGACAGTGGAGGTCAATTACTGTTGAACTGTCAAAACAATGCAAAGTATTGTTAGCCATGCCACACTGTTAAACAACTGAAATTAAGAGCTGTGATTGCTCTATTTCCTCTATCTATGCTGAAGACTAAACTTTGTTCCTAATTCACCAGTCGTTGCCTAATTTTACAAGCGTCGTATGTCCATGGACAATTTTTTTAAAAAGAAAAGCTTTAAAGAGTTGAATGCTGTCAACTTCAAATCATGGTGGTGGTTGTGTAAACCCAGTTTTTCAGCTTACACTGCATCGTGTACTGGTACCGCACAAGTTTCAACTTTTGGGGGAAATAAAACAAATGAAATGAAGGTCTATTGGTGGCCTTAACTTGGATTTGATTAAAAGAGGACATACGGCACATGTAAACTGAGGCAACGCAGTCTCTTTTTACAATGACTAAACTAAAGTGACCGTCTGTTTCCCCTGTCCATGCTGAAGACTAAACTTTGTTCCTAACTCCCCGGTCTCTTTATATAATGACTGCACTAAAGTGGCTATCTCTGTTTAATTGCACCTTTTCTAAGACATCCCCCCCCCGTCTGCTTCACCGTGGCCATAGCTTCAAGTATTTTTCACCATGCGAAGCTTATTCACGCATGAATTTAAGCTTTCAACATATTGGACACCCATCCATCTTATTTTATTCAATGTACAAATCATCTTTAAAAAAACCCACAACAACAAAAAACTCTAAATGACAGACTTTGTATTGATATACAACACAATGACACAGGATGGGAACAAGTAAGAAGAAGAACAAAAGCCCAGCTTTGAAGAGGAAAACTACACCAATAAAATAAAAGCTGGGATGTATGTTTGAACACAGACTGGAAACCTCATATTTATTTTGTTAAAAGTAATCAAAGTATGTATGTGAAGAAAAAGACACTACATTACTGAAGTAGGAAAATAACAATATAGATTTAGAATATATATGAAGTAGAAAATTAAGAAAATATCATAGCAAAGACGGACTTAGTTTCTGCTCATAGAGTCAAAATAGGAATTAGATCAACTGCACAACCGATCAGTCACATATATATAAAAATACATTGATGCTGAAAACCTGAGAAATATAGTGTAAAATCAGCAATACACTTTTCATTAACACTTCTTAACAGAGCTAGGAAGGACAAGGTAAAACTGGGGAAGATAATAGTTGTGAGAAATGTATCTCAGCCATAGGAAAAATAAAAGCAAATAATGCCATAAAGTCACCCCCTTTGATTGTGACTTCACACAAAAAAGATACCCCAACTACTGAAAACATAAAACAAAGAAAATATTTTCTACAGCAAGAGTGTAGCATGAGGAGTTACAATTTAACATAATATGCACTTGTTTCAATCTTTGTGATAGCTTAAAGAAATACATGTTGTTATTTCATATTACCAGTGTAGTACACATAAGTGTTGGCTTTAAATGTAGCAAACACAGCACAGTAGAGCAGAAGATAAAAGGACAGAGCGCAGAAGCCATGACAGAGAAAAGTAAGGGAAGGAAAGATACATACAGTGTACAAGAATCCCCTTCATTTGAACTTTATGGGACAAGCAATACATGTACTTGTTCATTTAAATCCAGAATTTTAACCATTTATATGTTCTCATTTAAACCATCATAAAAGCGCTTTGTCAACACCCTCCGCCCAACATCTTTTCCCTTCCTAGGAAAGACAATTTCAAACTGGCCAATTGCACTTTACAAATGTCCTCTATTTGCGATACATTGTACCACAAATTGAGCAGATCAGACTGACCAGAAAAAGCCAAAGAATGGCAATACTAAAAGGAAAGGAATTAAAAAAATATGCATACCAGTACATATCGGGCCAAAAAAGACAGATCCAAACTATCAGAACTTGTTATATCAGAAAGCTTTTCAAAACTATGACTGTCCAACAAAAGATTTTGAAGACAAAATGGTAGAGACAACAATGCCTTTTGAGTGCAGTCCACCTAGCTTGACTCATTCTGAAGTCCCCCCTTTCCCCTATTTTCTTCAACACAACAACAAAATGTTTTGCATTCCTTTTGACAGGAACACTAAATAATGATATCTTATGTTTGTGCATGCAAAAATAAAAATCTCAGAAAGCATGGAGTTCTAGAGGGGTGCAGGGATTGAGCTATTTGGAAAGAAGAAACCAAATGGTTTGCGGTGAAAGTCGAAGGTTATCACAGGAGTTAACACTAGCTTAAGTAAGAACTGTTCCCGTGACACTGAGTGGCTGGATGCAGGTGTCATAACAAACTAGAAATGGAAAACAAATAAGCTTTTGACTCCATCATTTTCAGTCAAAGTAGGAAGGGTTCTGACAAAGCCAGATCTGCCATCCAAACACACAGAAAATTGAAATATCTGTTATTAGTGCTAAGTTTTCATGATGTTCCATGGACAAGATGCACAAAATTCCACTTCTTGGCAGATCTCTGACATTCATCAGATACAACTAATACAAGCATGAAGTTTCAAAAAATGTCTTAGGCTGTGACACTTACTATAATACTGATGTCAAGGTGCGGTATCTTTGGTCAACATAGAAACCATCTCCCCGGGCATTTAACTTTTATTCCCTCAAACTAAAATGAATGTAGTGCAATAGGACATGCACTAAGTCTGTAAAAGTAAAAGATCCTTCATGACCCATGAGGCCCAAAGAATAATACAAAGCAAATCATATGATTTTTATAGACAGGACACTAGTCTTTCTAGATTTCTTTTATGTCAGTATCTTATCTGCACACGATGACTCAACACAAGTAGTGTCAGGATTTGAACCCAGGGCATTGAAATATGGAGTCTAACCGTTAACCACGTACAATCGCCTTATATAAAACTACACATGAAAAGATTAAAAGTTTGAAAATTCTCAGAACTTGTCTTGAGTTGTTAAAAAAATGTTCAAACCCATCCAAGATCATCCAATCTTTTGCATCTGAAAAATTGGGAGTTCAATTTAAATGCGAATCTTGACTCTTAAGGTAAAAAAAATGCTCTTCATGAAAGCTCATGATAGTGAATTCCCCAAATAAAGTAGCTTTCATTTGACCTAATCTTTCGTGTGTTATGTTGCATAAAATTCAATCCTCACACACATTAAGTACCATGAACAAGAGTCATCCATTCACTTTGCTTCTTTCTAGAGTAATTATGAAAAATGCAAACAATAGCAAGTGTGTTAATTGCCAGTTGCATTTTGCATAACAAAACAGCTGCTTCCAAAAAAGCAAGGTAAAACTAAGAGATAGAATGCTTATCACTTTTTTCTATACCGTACTTAAAAGATGAGCTTACAGTGCATGCAGAGTTTTCCAACGACCTTCCCATAGTTTGTTTTCAAATGTGTAAACTACTCTATACTCTATGTCAAATGAACACCTAAAATCAAAGCACCCTAGATTGGGGCCAGCCACATAAATCTTGTATAACTTTCATAAATATCTTAGCTTCTATTCTCCCATTTTACGAAAATATCCTTCAAGTCTATCAAATCCAGTAAAAAAAACAAACAAACAATAAACCCAAATGATTAGCTGACCCTGGATGCACATCTTCTTTTTGAAATTCATATAAAAGTAAAATTTAAAAAAAAAAACTGAATGTTAAATAAAACAATACCCAACAAATGACAGTATTTCATCACTTCATGATTATCCCATCTAATCAATTACCTTGAGAACACACAATGTGCAAGATGGATTAATTGCTTTCTATAGCAAATTTCTTACATGAAGCTTTATAATACAAAATACTTATGCTTGCCCCTTCTCATAGCATCTGAATTTGAATACAGAAGGAAAAATACCATTTATCACATCCTTTTTTAAAACCACGCAAATAATTCCACATAATGAAAGTAGTAGATTAAAAAGAAGTCTTTTCCATTACTTCCACAGCACTTATATCTAGATCTTGGTTCCTTTTTTCTTTCTGCAAAATGTAGCACGAAACAATACCAATCAAAGCATTATCATATTCAAGCCATGCTTAAAACAGTAACTTAAGGTTACTAACCAATCTGCGCAAGTATTATCTTCTTAAAATGTGGTGAGCCTGCCTGTCATGGGACACCAAATGATAGCATGCACCTAAGCCAGCAAGCAAAATCTCCTTCGCTGATTGAAAGTGCCCAATTATCCAAAACGCATATGTACAAGACAGTTGTTTGTCAGAACCGGGTATTGTGAGCTCTTCTGTTGTACTCCAGTGGGGCACAATATTTGAGATTACAATTGTTTGATATAACACAAAATCTTGCTTCCATTTCCATTTCAGTCACATGCATCTCAATCTTCCACATCAAATCGTCCAACAACGCATGTATAGATTCTGAAAATATTCACTCGTCTCGTAAAGACCTCAATATTTACAAACAGTAAGACCTGACTCGTCCACACTCATTCTTCCAATCCTCATTTACAAAACCATAGACTGGTGAAGCACAAGCCTCAGTATTATTTACAATCAATGAGATACAAATATCATGTACATACCCTCTTCCAAATCTCATCCAACAAAGCATGTATTGAAAACAGAAAATGTTCACGGGTCAGGTACAAATCTCAATACATATTTACAAACAGTAAGATATTACTGCAGCAGCAGGAGTAGTAGCAACAGCAGAAAGCCTTACAGGCTACAATGAGAAAAAAAATGGCAGTTTATAGGAGAATGCTCAACAGCATCATTTGATTTTAACTACAACACACACGATAAGATGGACTCGTACAAATGAGAAAAAAAATAAACATTTGCACACTTACACAGACAATGTTTACTTTCTTGGCTTGACGTTAATCCTCTATCTCCATAAGAAAATGGGCAATTCATAAAATGATTTTACTAACCAAACACTGCATTAAATCAATGATTTTTTTTTAAATAGAAATTTTGGATTCCAAGATAAGAGATGTTTTAATGGAAATACTTTACCGCTATATAAATATTATATAGGTTACAAAAAATATGAACGAGGCCTGGGCTCATAAGGGCAAGGACCATAAAGTACATACTATGGGAATCTTTGCTTTAAAAGAACTTCAAAAATCAACTGGGAAAAGGGTCCTTGGCAAGCAAAATAATTTCGCCCCACACACTTCCCCCGCCCCCTTTAAAAACAAACAAGTTTCCATTCGTTCAATATTACATATTCAAGGAGGACATATCAATTCTCCCTTCAAAAGTATTCCATCAGGCAAGAAATTTGTTGAAAAAACAAATCAATGAACAAACATAAACTGATACCAGATATCAGGAAGAAGTTATAAGACAATTTCAAATACCATTAAAATAACAAAGACACGCTGTTCTTGAGCCCCGGGGCTTAAAGCCTGCTGGTGGGAAAGTAACTATTACTTTCCATATGAAAGACAATCAAGGGCTTGTGAAATACAGTTCTTGTTAGCGCTACAGCTTCCACTGATCTGAGTTCTTGAATCATTCACTGCTACAAGTGTTTATTTTTGATGAGTATATTTCTGATTTTATTCTGAAAATTCCACTCTTCTTTAAAAAAAAAAATGATAATCATGGTTGTAAATAAATTTCCACAATATTTCTCTAACCCCAGTGGCATATTTTCCATCTATTCTCTCACCAGCCCCACTTCAAAAAAAGCAGATACATAAAACAAACGTTGATATGAAACAGATCCTGTAAATAACAAGCAACTTGCTAAGTACTGCAACAGGTAACAATGAGATCAGACTCTCTTAAGCATTATCAAGCGGAAGCGATTCACATTTAATAAGAAATAAACAAAACCTTCCTTCACTTAATCAATGATCATCTTTGAACTGTCCAGGCACTGACTTTGAAATTTTAATAACCTGACTGGTGAATTCATGGAAGTCAAAGTGGATTTCGATTGACGCAATCAAAAATGTCAGCTACACACTATGACCACAATTTCCTTAGTGACTGATGTGTGCTATGTCCAGGGACAGAGTGTCACCATTAACAGAACACAAATAGTGAAAAGAAGTGAACATCATACTACTATATATTTGAGGACTAGGTGAATGCAGAGCTAATCTCCATTTTTTTGGTGTTTTGAATGGATGCAAAAAAAGATGATTATATTTTACCTAATGAAAAAGCAAAGTTAAGACCCTTCAGAAAAGTTTCCCACAATTTCTTACTTTTCATTATGCAAGAAAATGATCATTGTTTTATCTGAAAACCCTAACTTTGAAAATGATCACTTCTTGACTTTAGCTAACTGAACCTGAACATGAGAAGTTATCAAGACATCGAATGAGATACCTAGTATTTCCCTGCTTTTAGACAAGTCAAAAATATCATACAAAATTATTGTATTTTCTCTTGACACTAAGAATATCCACCACTTATCAAATTAAAATGTACTTTAACTTTAAGAATAAAATGACATATACCCTAGATTAATACACAGAAAGATGCAAATAAAAGTACTAAATGATAATTTCATGCAGAGCAAACATACCTGATATTATTGAAGCAGGCTTCAAACATGCAGCAGAAAGTTTCTAAGTCAGGACAAGAAACAATGTATGGCTTACTATGGACAAAACCCATAAAAAGATTTAACATGTCAAAGCGCAAATAATTCTCCCTCTCTGGATTCCGTTCAACGTTCTCGAGTGAGACAGTAAGTAATTTATGTCATAACAGTGCCACAGACAGTTTTGGTTGCAAAGCATGCAGTAGTGACGATGTCACTGTCTAACATTTCACATTTATCTAGATGTTTGGAGAACACAAATGGTCTATCTCATATTGGTAGCTACAAGAACATATAAGAAAAAATCTACCCTAATTTTGTAATGACTATTACGCCAAGTTTCATGAATTATTCATCCAAAAATGTGCAAAATTCTTTCTACCAAAATCCTCACCCAAAATTAATAAAAGTGCATTTCAATATCTCTGGTGACAAAATTTATAGTTTTTGAGAGAATAATGAGTTTAAATTCTAAATGAGTGGATTTTTTAAAGGAAAATTCGAGTTTAAAGTTCTGCAGTTCAAAGCTAACTTCTTAATTATAACTGTTTTTGAACTGGAATTTTTAAAAATCATAATAGTCTATAGCAACATACTATATGTCGACTGCCGAATTTGATTTCTTTCTGAAATTTCATTTTTTTTTCTTCGTTGACTTAAATAGCTTTTGTCTCGCTGATGACGGTAGTAAGCCCACTCTTATCTCTTTACTACTACTAAGATTCAGTCTTCATTTGCAAGACTTGAAAGGTAAAATTAGTCAAGTTTAAATCCTTTAAGCAGCACTTTCATCCCTTTTCATGTGAAGAATTTGAAGAAATCCAGTTCAAAATAAGAAGCAAGATTCTGTTACAAGGACAACAATAAAAATGATAGATGATACTTATTCTTCTCATTAATAAAAAAAAAAAAATACAAACATGTCAGTTCTTTGTTCAATTTTTCAAAGTTAAAAGCATGACATAAAACTTGACTGCACTCTGTAAAGGATCTTAAACTAATTTAATTTGTAGCATATTTGGTATGCGGCTGGTTGCTTAAGGGTGGGAACAAATAACCGTCGCACAGTAGATAATATCCAGAAGGACACGGACTGAGTAAAATTAATAACACCAATGATATGATCAAGATGAGGAGGATGCCGGGGGTAAAATCTACAGAAAATGGTGGGAAGAAATGAGTTATACTAAAAATGCTACCTCTGAAGATGTGCGCACCTGCTCAGTTTGGTCAATGTTTACCTGAGCATTTTTTGTTCAGGCTACAATATAACCGCCTCTGTGAATTGCTCTTGTCCTTTGACCCTCAAATAAACCTACTGTCAGGAAGAAATGGAAACGTCCACACTAGAACAAGATTCAACTTTCTGCTGAAGGCCACCATTGTCTTTGGGGTTTTTGTTCATGTGCTCTTTTTGCTACTACATTCATAATACTCAATGGCAAGGATGAGGCTGACAAGCCCCAGAATCATCCTAGAACAGGATGTGTGTTATTCATACTCCAACACCTGCTTGTGGTAGAAGAGAAGATACCTGAAAAAGGCAGTGGGAAATCGGACAAAAAGAAAAATATGAAACCGGTATCAGAGTTACATCACCGCATCCAGGACCAAAATGCTTTATTGGAACAAATAAAAAAATAAAGTCTTAACAATAGCACTTTCGCAAACAAATTTCCTGATTTTTAATATTTGAAATTTTGGAGGTATCTGAAAACAAAACTGTCATTATTCCTCTTGCAGACAATTAATTATGTTTAAAATCTATAAGTATTCTTCATTCCATACACCAACTTTATCACATTACCACAGGCATCATGACAGGCCTTGTGGCAAATATACCAAATGTTTGCAGCTATTCGCTCACTTGCCCAATTTCAACAAAAGTAGAAATGTCTCAACCTTTCTCATCACACCACTCACAGTATCAAAATATGGGTCTCCAACACGCCTCACTTTAGTCGTGTGCTGTGATGTGAAAAGGTTAATTATACAACAGCGAATAACACATTTACTCACCCTTCACTGTTCAACACCTCCCCCGCTGTGGCACGTTTAATAAGATGATCTTCACAACGATACCATTGCTCCTTCAGTGAACGAATATAGCATGTATAGTGGCCAGACTCAATGGTACCATAATGGTTGACTACAGCAAATAGGGAATACCTGCAGTGGGAGAAGTATTCATCAGTGTACACACGAGGCATTTTCATACATAACAGCTATTTCCCTGGGGAAAGCCAGAGGGTAAAGAGAACAGAGAGCAAAAATTTTTCTCCTAATATCCTAACATGGCTGAAGAATTAGTCATTGTAATTTCAGTTTCAAGTTTGTCCTTGCACACATGCTTCAAAATGGTTGATCAGGGGTATATGTAATAAAGTAGTAAAGTTCCTTCAAGGCCATGAGGTCCACAGAGCCGGAGATTATTCCAGTTTCGGTAGCGTGAAGTGGAACAGATGAATTAACTTCATCTCCTAGACAGGGCGCTAGTCTACCGTAGGTTTACTTCCCCAGCAGAATATGCTAGTACCAATTTGCACCTGGGTGGGGAGAGAAAAAATTGTGTAAAGCGTCTTTCCCAAGGACACAACACGGTCACCTCCCGGATTTGAACCCTGGACCCTTGGATTAGGAGTCCAGCGCTCTAACCGTTCGGCCACTGTGCCACATGTAATTGATGATTTTTAATAAAGATAAGACACTGTCACTCAAATCCAATAGAAGATTTACTTTTTTCTGAATGAGGAAAGGCTATGAATCTATTCTTTCTAAGAATTATATTAAAAGAAAAAGTCAATACACAAGGCACTCACTTGTTATCACAGGAGAGATTTGCTGAGGTTTGAACAACCTGAGTAGTATAGCCATTGTTGTTGTTACGAGAGGAGGACATAAAAGGGGTCATGTCTAGCTCTTCAGGGAAAGACACAAAAGTGGAGATCTTTTTGTGGTAGCCCGTGGAATGCTCAAAACGCTGCAGACATAGAAAGCAGCCTTAGTAAGGACTTTTGAAAACGATATACACTGCAATCAAATCTTAAAAAAAAAAAAAGGTAAAATTCTAACAAGCCCTACAAGGCCCATGCAGTCAGGGATTATCCCATTTTCAATAGGGTGAATGGGACCAGATGATTTTTACAATATCTTCTAGAATGGACGCTTATCTGTCATAGGTTTACTTCCACGTCAGAATATGCAGGAACCCAATTTGCACCTGGGTGGGGAGAGGAAAAATGGTGTCAAATGTCTTTTCAAAGGGCACAACACGGTCACAGCCGAATTCCAGCACCATGGATCAGGAGTCCTATGCTCTAACCATTCGACCATAGTGCCCCCGAAAACAAAAGGGAAAGTGTGAAATAGAATCCCTGGGGCCAAATCACTATGCTTTAATAAAAAGAGAGAATCAATCTTGATAAGAACAGATCTTAATATACACATCAAAATTTGACACTTTTTATATAATCCATTCTCCTTTACAGTCTCAATACTGTTGTCCATTTGTGACCAGGCCTTTCTGAAAAAGACTGAAAGTCTTATTACTAATTAAGTTGGATGTATAAAATGCTACAGAAAGTAGTGCGTCACTCTTATCACTCTGCTATTCACACTCCAGCATAGCTGCTAGTTGAGGATATGAAATCTACTTATCACATAAAATAATGGAGAAAATACTGATACTTATTCAGATTTTTTTTTACCCACCCTATCCACAGCCTTAGCATAAAAGTGGACAGTATCAAAGAATGAAGTATCAAACCCCGAATGCCCACAGTAGGAAGTAAATAAGATGGGGCAAAAGCTTAATACCTGAAAGCCATAATACAGGTTTATTAAAAAAGAATGAACCGATTTCATGACGCATTGCTTCAGTTCTCAAGCATTGTCATGGTATGAAGCAAGCATCATTTGAAAGAGGAGTTTTCTGAGTTCTGAATAGCTGCCACAGGGGGAGCTGTACTCACGTTATTCTTCCAGCAACGTTCAGTTGTTTGTTGACCCTTGGAATGGCGATTTTGCTTTTTTACATGAAAAAGTGCCCCAGCGATGGATGGGTTGGACGGGGGCCCAAAACTTTGCTCTTTGTGTTTGGACTGCAAGATCCCTAGACCTCATTGTGTATGATTTTTTCTTGAGGGGATATATAAAAGATTGTTTATGTTCTACTGCTACCCACTAATCATTGATGTTGCCCGTGCTGCAGTGTAAGACAGGAAATAAAAGTTGAGAGTCAGTAGAATACTAGTGACATGGCTGGAGTTTTCTATTGCTTGTCCCTTTTAAAATATTTCATGATGAAATCGATTCATTCTTTTTGAATAACCCCGTATAACGATGAATCAATGGTCCAGGCTGTAAGCGATTACTGCAGTTATAATAGACATACATGTAAGAACAATAAAAGGGAAGAAAGAGACACAAAACTGCCAGAAAAAAACCTTTAAGTGAAAGCAGGCGACAATCGGGAGCTTCTTCATTGTAAGTTGCTTCGTCGATTCCTGATAGCTATGACATTTGCTGCACTTGATTTTCGCAGAATTGCCCAGATGCTCTGTCTTTGTAAACCTGATTTTGAAAAATAAAATATATCCTCAGGTGCCAAAACTAACAAATAAAGTAAACGTACACAAACATTTCTTCACAAAATAAAGACGTTTAAAAAAAAAAATACAAGTTTGCAAAATTACTCTCTTACGAAAATCGATGCAGTTTAAGAAATTTAAAGACTATAAATATAAAAAAGAAGAAACAATTATTCTCACCTTTTCAAACACTCTACAAGTGAGGTAGGTTCATATGTCCCTGGGCTATTTGTGAAACCTGGAAATAAAATAATTTTAAAATGTATGAAACTTTCTATTTCAGAGAAATTCTGAACACCATAATTAATTTTAAAAAATTGTGCTTAATTATTAAGGAAAATGACATTTTTACTGTTCATACCAACTTCAATTTTACTTGAATAATCGACTTATATTATCACATAAACAAATTCGCTTTGTGGTGTATTGGATGACAAGGATAATTGTGATTCTTTAGGGAGTCTATGTCAATCACATTATTTAACCCTTTCACTGCCAGCTATATGCAGCTGACTCCTCGCAAAAAACGGCCAGTTTTTGTTTTCAATGAAATAATGAGAAAATCTTGATTTTAAAAATCCTATTTCAAACTTCTTTTTGTTCACTACAGAAGTGGGATTCCGTTCACTAATATTAAAGTAACTAAAGACTGAAATTACGATCCGGGAAGGGAAGGAGCAAACACGGCTTTTTGTCGATCAGTGAATTTGGATGCTAATAAAGCAATTGTCTTTGCTTTGCGCAACATTTTCTTCTACCATCAAGCTCACCTCCTGTTGGGGAGTGGGTCAACTCGGAAGTACCGGATATGAGTGAGGTAGAGGTCGTACTGCTAGAAATGGCTGATGCTGTCACAGCTGATGAGGGAAGTAGATGGGAGGAATGTATGGAGCCAGGGCCCAGGTCTAAGGATATGTCCCAAATAGGGTCGATCGTTGTTGAAACATTACTGGAAAGAGAATTATTAATGTCAATGGAAGAACATATTTACCAATTATCATCATCATCATTGCCCTCACCCTTACATAAGGAATTTCCACTTTATTCTGTCCTGGGATAACTTTGCCAGTTCTGACCATGTTTGTCCGGTTCCTTCCTTGTCTCTCTCCACGCATCTTCTCCAAGTTTCTCTTGACCTTCCCTGTTTTCGGGTTCCTTGGGGGTTCCACTGCATTACCAATTTTTACACACACATAATGGTGATTCAAAAGAGCAAGATGCACTATATTAACCCTATATGGAAAATTGAGCAGGACAAAGTATACACATTGTACAAATACATCACAATGAATTGTAAAGTATTTCATAACAATAGACAACTTTTAAGTGGACGAAGGTTAACAAGCTTGTATTCAAGCATACACACACACTCTTTCTTTCCTATGTGTGCCTACATTAAATGAGCGAGACAGCAGGAACGTAAAATTGCAAAAATGTACAATGTAAATAATGGAAAGGACGTATAAGAAGCCCTCTTCAATGGTACAGCTGAAGATGTTACATTCCCAGCTAAAGCTGTAACATTCTAAATGTTGAAGCACCCTCCTATTTTTACTGGTCCATGTAGATAAAAATGTCTTTTAGTGTTTTCTCTTAGACACATAACCACAAGGCTCAGGCATGTAAAATCCAATAAACTACAAGCATCTTATTTCTCAATCTTTTATCTCATAGCAGGCAGAAAATGCCAAACTGTTTTCAAACAGCTTAATAGTGCACTGTAAGAACCCTATTGTTTTGAAGACGCGTTCAACAAAGTACTGCTGCTGTTTCAAAGCAAGTTCTGTTTTGCAAAGCCTAAAGGGTGTGCCTACAAGTACAGTCTAAAATAAACATTACCAACACTCCCGATTTCTGAAGATACATTAAAAGTACATGTAGTACTTTTTTAAGCAGTTTTGAGTTATTAGCAGCAGTCTATGCCCATAAAGAAAGTGGTTCACAAGTATCAACATAGCAAAAATAAAAATTTCCAATACATTTGTCAACACAAGAGAAAAATTAAGAACATTACCCAATAATACAATGTATACAAACAACATTGTTCTCAATTATTAAGGAAAATAGCATTTTTATTCAATTTTACCGGAGCAATCAATTATTAATTATTAGGTCCAAATGTGAGGCAGACTTACTTGCACCGTTTACAAGTGACATCTGACTGAAGCCCCCCTGTGAATATCCGATCTATGATACAGTTGCAGTGGTGGGGGTTGTTGTCACTCAAACCATTCATTTCTGTGGAAGGAAGAACAAGCAAGCAATTACACTCATAGCTATTTTTCTCTATCCTGTAACTTTTTTTCTGATGCTCTATGTGTAATTAGTCAATACAAGTTTTTACCAATTCACTCTTGTAATTTATATTTAATAATCATAACTTAGTGTTTTAGTGTTAGAAATAAAGCTTAAGCAAAATTTGTACGCAGTTATTTGGTGGAAGGAAACCATAAAACACAAGTAAAAACAGCTAATCTACTCTCACCTTTACAGTGCCTATGTAGCACGTCAAGAGCCGCTATAAGAAATTCATGGGCATCTTGTTGTTCATATCCAGCAAGGTGCCGGGCATTGGTCCACACTAAGTGAAGCAGTTTATAGGGGATGTATGGTGTTCTGGAGCCAGAGTAAAACTGAAAAAACAAATTTTAAAAAAATAAAAAAATTCAGTCTGTGAACAAATTTTCTTCCATATATATATAAAACGACCTTTAGGATAAAATCTTGATAGTTTAGACTTGAAGGAAAAACTGTAACACAAGCTTGTATTTTCTACCAATTTCATAGTAGCAAAAGAATGACTAGAGCTACAAAAAGGGTCGCTCAAGAATTTATTGAAGATAAGTAGCCTACTTACGTATGCAGTCCTAGAAAAAAAAAAGAAAAGGCCAAATATATTCTGACACTTTTACAGTAAATCTTATCAAAAGAATATATTTTTGACTAAAAAAAAAACAACAAACACATAAAATCATGTAGAATGGCTTATCCTCTATAGACAGCTGCAGTGAAAAACAAAGTGTATTAAAAGATCGCAGAACCAGTGCAATACAAAGTTTTCTGCAGAAAAATTTCATAAAAAGGACTGCAAAAAAAACAAATCAAACCCCACACAAATAAACAAAACAACAGTAACGTTACAAACTGCTACAGACTAAGACACTACTTAATGATTTCTAAAAAACTAACGGTTTTACAAAAACAAAGAGACCTCTTGATACAAGCGAGCCATTTCACAGACGAGGCATTGTTGGGAGTCTTCTGTCTTCTGACATGCATGCTTGTCAGCCATGAAATAGTCTCGAAGAATTGGGGTATGAGCAAGGGATTGGAGGATGCAGTTCATGAAGCAGGTGTTGCCTAAGTTGATCAAACCTCGTAGTCCTATATGAAATGTAAAGTAAGAAAAAGTCATTTTTATAAATATTAAAGCATACAGTTTAAAAGTGAAAAAAAAAAAGAATTGAATTTAAGTCTTATGGAAACATTTTTCACTTAGATAAATAGGGCGCTTAAAGACGAATTAGAATAAAACTGCAATGACACACAGGAGTTTACGTATAATAAGAAATGTCATAAAGTGTAAAGGCTTTTTTTAATTAAAAATAATATAGCTACTGAATAAAGATGAAGTACAAAAAGAAAAGTATTTTAATGAATATGTAAATGTGTAAGAAACAGTGTCATTTCCATTCATTTCAGGTGGAAAAATGATAACTTTGGAACAAAAAACTGATTCTGCGAAAAACAATTTAAAAAAAAACTGATACAGGAGAAGTTCATTCAATACAGACAGCATACCTATATGCGAAGTTTCTGTCACCCGTCTTCTCTTCGGATTACATCGTAATAAAATGAGCTCTTCTTCTGAAGGCTCCCACGGAAAAAATTGTCTTTTTAAGCCTGAAAACGTACATATATCATGAAAGGTTTATTCACATTTTAGAGGTACAAACTCAATAAAGTAAACATATAAGAATTTAGGGTGATTGGTAGATAACTAACGAAACACTGCAGTATTTACTATGCTATAACCTGAATTTCTGAGATGATAATTCTCACAGAAGCATGAGATCTTTTTCACTTGACCGTGTACAAATCATTGGAGGCTTCTTAAATTATTAAATCATCAGAATGTATATAAATGTGAAATTGTCTAATTTCTGAGGAGAATGAGACCACGGTTAAATAATTTCACCAAAAAAAAAAAAAAAATACTATGAAGCAGAAAATGCACAAATGTGAGTGCATGATGACATACAGCTGTGATAGTTACCCAATGACAACGATGCTTTGTGACATTGGGTCTTGGCCAAAACTTCCAATTCTGAGTCATAAACATAGTCCCCACACTGAAAACAGAAGACTGTTCCATATGACACATCGATAGCTGGGGAAACAAGACAAGGTCATTTGAAAGAGATCCAGAACTAATAGAAATCTGCAAAAGCATAAAATTATCCAGGTTTTAAGAAGAACTAAACACTCTGCTGCTTTAAATGTAATTTAAAAAAATGGATTTGATTTAAATACTTGTTTTCATTCAATATATGAAAAAAGGAAGAAATGGCTATTGATAAAATAATAGACGCAATAGCTTTCTGTAAAAAACTGACAAAAAATTAAGTTACATTTTAAACTGGTCACCTAAAGCAATGCAAAACATTCATATTAACTTCTTTTGTTCCCATTTTAAACTAAAAAGTAACCAAAGCTCTAAGAATATACTGAAAACAAAATCGAAGTACTTCATTTTAATTAAAACTTAAAAAAAGCTGGAAAGGCAAACACAGTACAAGATTACCAATATTATGCTCCCTCTCCTGAGCATGCTCATGGATGTGTCTTTTGTCATAACAGCCAAAGTAAATGCAGGACAGGCAAGCATGCAGCCTTGGACGATTCTGATCACATTTTATACATTTACAGATTTGGGCCTGTAAAAACAACAAAAGCAAAAGTTTAATTACAATGCCAAAATATCACAGTCATTTATGATTTCCGCATTTCATGTTGAGGCAACACAGGATTAAAACTTTAAAACTAACCTTTTCAACATTGCCAATAAAAGGTGATGGTCACACCTGAATTCCTACACACACATTTACTTTTTACAAACGCAAAATGTGAGAGAGACATAGGCTTAGATCTAGACATAACATTTTCCATGTAGGTACTTTTACTTTACACACGTCTTCCCGGTAGTCCTGAATGGCATTTGACTTCATAGAGAACAAAATAGAAGGCATATTGAAGTGAATTGTTCAATACTGCAACATCACTACTTTCCAGATATAGGCCTATGCTCAGCCATTTATATGATGCCATTGGTTTGCATTTCACTTAAGATTTAATAAGCTATGCACAGATGTACTTGATCTAGACCAAGATTTATAGATAGATCTAGAGCTCTAGTCTCTAGGGCCTCTTCTTTCTGTCTTAGCCTACCCTTTTGAATATTGAATTCTGGTCTTGGAAGATCCACCAACTTTCAACCCCATGATCAAATTTGACAGCTACACCAGTTGCCCAATGTTGTATTGAAAATGTAAAAATGATTCAAATCGTGGAAATTACTGCTTCTATTTGGAGGATTCGGGAGGGTCATCTAGAAGCCCGGCTTTTCCTTTTTCCTTCCTCACTCACCTTTTTACGGCGGGCGTCCGAGCTGGAGCAAGCAACAAAATAGGAATAGATTATTCTAAATGTGTCTGTTCCTGTGGCTGTTTTGTAGGCTTGCAGGTGCGGACAGCCATTGAAACTCATTTTCGGCTTGCATTAGCCCCGTGTTTGTTGCTCCTCATCCTTACTATGTATATCTTCTCAGATTTCTATCAGCAATGAAGGCTTGGTTTGATCAAGAACACACAGGATCTTCCACACACAATGGTTGTGCGCAGTGACAAAGGAAACGTGCATTTCTGCGCAAATTGTAAATCTTGTAAAAGAGTTCTACTTCCGGGTTAGACGAGTGTTTTCATTTTCATGAATTTTAGCATTACTTTGTTGGTTGTTCAGGAATTATTTTAGATGCGTTTGTGTAAACCGTTTCATTAAAATCTTTCTCTGTAATGGAACTTCAAGATGAATTTTACAACAGTCCGCAGTATATTGAAACTGTAAGTACGAATCACATGAATGCTTCATAATATCATGTCCATTATTCCCCACATCTGACGGCTCTCTGAGCGGAGCGACGATCACAACTTAGTAGGTGCACGTCAGTCGTCACATTCAATGTGTAGACAAGTATAATATCTAGATCTAGATCAATGTATCTAGATCCATACTGATTGAGTAAGTCAAAACATCTGTTTGTTTTACAGTCACTTGCAATAAACTGCAGTTCTTAGGAATAGATCTAGATCTAGAAGATCTAGAGGCCTATCATGTCATTCATCTTGGCTCACAACATGAGTCATAATTTCATTTTCATTTGATTTACAGTAGATCTACAAGTAACAAATTTCCGGGACTAGAGTCTAGAGCTAGGATTTTTTTTTCCATTTTAACCATGATTTCAATCTCGAGAAGTAACCCAACAAAGTAAAGAACATTTGATATTGCGAAGAATTCAAAATGAAATCTAGAGACGGTAAAGACTCTCTCTCTCTCTCTCTCTCTCTCTCTCTCTCTCTCTCTCTCTCTCTCTCTCTCTCTCTCTCTCTCTCTCTC
>JBDFRD010594706.1:0-16616 GCA_039654405.1 Bullina lineata | reverse complement strand
GCATTGACATGAGTCTCAATGTTTTTCTTATTTGTAATAAATGATAGTTCATATTGTTTTAATCAAATTTTATTCAATTGAAATGATAATGTTTTTACAAGCTGATGAAAAAAGATATGTACGGTACACATATCGTATCTTTAAAATAATGTAAGAAGGGGAAGGGGGGTAAAAAAGTCCCCAAAAAGGTGTAAGATTATACTTGAACAGCCCCTAGGCAAAGTAAACCTGGAACCAATAGCCAAAATAAAAATCGGGGTATTCTGTGATTGGTCTTCAGCCTGTGTGGTATGAATTTTAACAAAAATCATGTACATGATGTTTTTTATGTTTTACAGCACTGATCATATTTTTTTGACAAAGCCAGCCCAAGAAAAGGTCATTAAGATGAGAAAGTACACACAAACATGCAACATGAAAGATCAAATATAACAAATATGAAAGTCATGTTTTCATCAGTTACATTCCTCTTTATAATGCTAGCTGACGCTGTTCATGAACGCAGTACATTTTAGATACAGAGTTCTACCACACAATTTAATTTATAAAATGTAATATAAAAATTTGAAATACTCTCAAAGATACCAGACAAATTTTATTGTAGTATTTTTGTTATTACTAAAATTATGCATGTAATTACTTAGTAAAGACGTTTTATATTTTTCTTTCATATATAATCATTTAGTGCTCTCTGTGCCTTATTCAGTTCTGCAGTGCTAATCATTTACTGCAAGGACCAGTCATGGCAAGTGATCTAACCAACTCCATTATGAGGACTGTGTCCTTTGTTGAACGGATTGAAGTGGAATTTCATGGCAATGTCATCACCCAAGCAATGGTGCTAGCAGATGTTGATAATGATTTGGTAATTATTCAAGGGCAAAAACTTACCTCACCATGAATAACTTAGAGATGCACAGCTGCACGCTTCGACTTTGAGCATTGTGTCCTCTTTATTTCATATTACATCTGAAAGTGTAATATAATTTATGTATTTATTTATTTTTATTGTTCATGCTATTTAGCTTATTTTTATGAGACAAATCAGGGTGGCTAGAGCATTGTACTCCCTATCCAAGGGTCTAGGTTCGACTCTGGGTGACCATGTTGTGTCCTTAAGAAAGGCTTGCTAATTGGGTCTTGGCATATTTTGCTGGGGAAGTAAACCTACGACAGACTAGCATTCTGTTTAATGATGTTAACATCATTTTTGTTCCACTTCACACTATTGAAACTGGGATAAACTCTGGCTTAACTTCTCACTTTCCAAGTCTGGGCATGAAGCTAAGTTTTTTTTCTTATTCTTTTCCTTCTTCACTTCTCCTTTTGTGTGACTGTTTTTTGTCTTGTTCTTATATGTTCCCTTTGAAGACAGAAATTGTCGACACGTTGGTTTGTCCTTGTTTTCTTCGGATCGCTCTTTTTACTTGTGATTTCCATTTATGCTGTTCGGCTTCCCTGCAGCCTTTATCTACTTTTTGCATTCAAAAGTAAGAACAATACAACAAAAGCAATAATAATAATAACGACAATAATCAATACAGCAAGTGTCCTTAGATGTTGATGACATTCATTTTAAAGAGGGCTATGAAAAAGTAATGTTTTACAAAAATGCTAACAGTTCAATGTTCCATTGACCCTTGTTTGCAAAGTCTCAATCAGCATCATCATGATGTTCCTGTAATGTGGACTCAATTTTAATTTTTCAATTCCTGCAGGCCAATGAACTGATTGTGGGCAACATTGATGGTCATGTGGCCATCTTCAAGGGAGACGCTCCACAACCTTGGAAGAAAGCTGTTATCAGTGGAATGGTATAATGTCCTACGCATACAAATTGACCGTTCTCAATTAGGGATCAAATTCCTCCAGTTAGCTTCTGTTAAAAGCTATATATTTATCATTGAGTCAGGACATTTTTTTCCCCATTAGTAAATAATAAATGCAATCATCTTGGTGTGTTTATTCTTGTAATAATCTAATGCTTTAATGTAATACATTTTGTTGTTGTTGAGAATCTAATGTTCCCATGTTTTTATTGCAACTATACGTGAGAATAATTGTAATGTAGTGTTAAGTGAAGGTTATTTGTTTGTGACTGACGTTGCAAGTTTATTTATCCTCAGTTAACTTGTCTTGCTGTGGGAGAGATACACATTCCCAAAAAAGTAAGTACCTGAATTTCTCAGCTTCTCTTCATTCCATTAACCACTGCACTTTGTTCCTCAACTTTTAATGCATTGTTATGTTATTTTTGTCAGTGAGATAAAGTGTTCAAATGCTTGAGGGAAGCAGTTTTTCTTACATCACCTTGAATAAAGCATTTGTGAAGATATATATATATATATAATATATATAATAGACATGATTCAAGAAAAGTGTAGCTACTTTGGACATCGAAGGTGGTAAAGGCAAAATTCTGAATATGTTGACAATGATATTATCATCTGGGCATCACGTTGAATAGATTTTTTTTTTCTTTTTAAGAGACATTTGTCTGTGTTGGTCGTGGTGGGTGAATATTAAGTTTAATGCCGTCTTGAACGGGCCGTTTGCCTCTTTTTCAGAACAGCTTGGTATGCATGACTGCTGAGGGGTGGTGCTTCCTGTACCACATCAACTCAAACACATCTTCCCAGGTAGGGGTGGCACCTGGAACATCGCTGTTAATACAAAATTCACTTCTTACTGCTTTATGTTAGGTGGTGCAGTGGCCAAATGATTAGAGCGTTGGACTCCTAATCCAAGGGTCCAGGGTTCGAACCCGAGAGGTGACCGTGTTGTGTCCCTGGGAAAGACTCTTTATACCATTTTTCCTCTCCCCACCCAGGTGCGAATCCATCTCTTGTAGCCTTGTGGGTCTTGAAGAATGTTTTAGCAGTAAAAATTTCATATGGTTCTATCAAATAAGTATCCTTTTATCATCTGAACAGGGCAAAATAGTTACCACTATAATTATTATATGTGTGGAGCGGTAGCCAAATGATTAGAGCATTGGACTCCTAATCCAAGGGTCCAGGGTTCAAATCCTGGAGGTGACCGTCTTGTGTCCTTGGAAAAGACACTTTACACCATTTTTCCTCTCCCCACCCAGATGCGAATTTGGTACCAGCATATTCTGCTGGAGAAGTAAATCTACGACAGACTAGCGTCCTGTCTAGGAGATGAAGTAAAACTCATCAGTTCCGCTTCACGCTACCGAAACCAGGATAAGCTCCGTCTCAATGGGCCTCATAGGCGTTGAAGGAACTGCTTATGGTACCATGGCTGTTCTGGGTCCAACTCCAGACGACTGTGTCGTGTCCTTGGGAAAGACACTTTACAGCATTTTTCCTCTTCCCATCCAGGTGTGATTTGGATACAGGAATATACCGCTGGGGAAGTAAACCTAGTAATAATTCACTCTTTCTCATCAAAAAATATTTGTATTTTGCAAGTTGTTCATTGATCCTGACAGTGATTTTGATTTAATTTAAAAAAATATATAAATAATAAAGATTACTTTGGTCTGTTACAAGAGGGCAGAAATGTGAAGTGTATTAATTTCCTCTGTTTCCATTGGAAATATTTTATTAATTTTTTGTAAGGGGGAAAATGTCTACAAACAGATTATTGACAGACATTCATGAGAAAGTTCAAGAATAGTTGCTTCAAAATTTTGATGAAATTTTAAAAATGTTTATTTAAAATGAAAAGAAATCAGAATGGCTTGATATGCATCTTGTGTGTAGCAGTATATCAATTTCCACTTTTTATGCAAAAGTTTTTGAGTTACTGAACTGGTTACTTCATTTGTTTGTTTTAAGATAGATAAACATTTTGTAATAAGTTTAAACTAAAAACAGGTTTTCTAAGTATTTGCTTTGATAAGGAAAGTTAAAACAGACCCCCTTCCACCTCCCTATTATAACACCGAAACGTACTCATGAAAAAAAATTAAATAAAAAATCCAAATCAACATGAGGATGGTCTTCAGATTTTTCTATTAGTCCGTAGTTCTCAGCAATAAATATCACAATTCATTTGTCAAGCCATAGTTTCACCCACCTATGATATGACAAATCTATAAAAGATTATAATGGTAGAGATTAACCTCTTCTCTCGACATGAAGAACATGAGTGGCAGTGAGGAGGAGGCGGAGGCTCGCTACTTGAGGCCAATGTTCACACAAGAGCTCCCAGCTAATGCCCGCGTCATGTGTTTGGCAGACATAGGTCAGTGTTTTATTCTATTGCAGAATTTTCCTTTCCTTTTTTTTGTTTGTTTACCGTACGCTAATGATTTAACTACGACAAACTAGCGTCCTGTGTAGGAGATGATTTAAAAATCATCTGTTCCACTTCATGCTACCGAAACTGGTAAAAGCTCCGGCTCTATGGGCCTTATAGGCCTCGAAGGAACACTTTAAGAATATCAATAAAACGGCATTAAACTGAAGGAAAGTGGCGCGGTGGTTGAATG
The DNA here is from genome assembly GCA_039654405.1 of Bullina lineata. Classification (NCBI taxonomy): domain Eukaryota; kingdom Metazoa; phylum Mollusca; class Gastropoda; family Bullinidae; genus Bullina; species Bullina lineata. The sequence continues at coordinate 12,154 of JBDFRD010594706.1, read as the reverse complement.
GTTAGAGCGTAGGACTCCTAATCCCAGGGTCCTGGTTTCAAATCCAGCAACACCCGTGTTGTGCCCTTGGGAAAGACACTTTACATCATTTTTCCTCTCCCCACCCAGGTGCGAATTGGGTGCCGGCATATTATGCTGGTGAAGTAAACCTACGACAGGCTAGCATCCTATCTTTGAGATGATTAAATCATCTGTTCTGCTTCACGCTGCCGAAACCGGGATAAGCTGCGGCTCTAAGGGCTCATAGGCCTTGAAGGACATTTACGTACTTATTTACTAAACTGAAGGAAACTTAAAGACACAAATTTCATTTTTAAGTGTATTTTCTACATTCATATTCATTGTGCATATACTGTCTGTCATTATTCGACACTGTCTATAAAATTAGCAACTTTTCAAGGATAAATAAAGTATTATCTTATCCTGTTTGATTGATGACATGAATTATATTTCCAGATTCGGATGGTCAAGTGGAAATGGTGATTGGCTACTCAGATCGCGTGGTCCGGGCATTTCGATGGGTCGAGTCCCCTGATTCAGACTCCGGCCAGTTTGTCTTCATGCAGCGCTGGCAATTGGCAGGCCAGGTGCTATTTCTCTCTCTATTTGAACAGAGTTTGATTTTATTTTCCTGTGTAATTTTATCTTCAAAGTATTTATGTTAAGAAACGTAGTAAAGTAATGCTGCAGATTAATGAAAGATTACCCTTTTTTAAAATGTTTAAATGGCACTTTTAGTTTTCGATGCAGTGGATTAAAGTGAATATTGATTTTGTCTGTGAACAAATAATAGCTATTTATGTTCATGTTATGCCTATTCCAGTAAGTAAAGTTATGTCATTCCATGTCATGTGTGTATTTCTTTGTGTGTGAAACATTGAAGTTGTTTCATAAGTTCCTTCTTCAAGGCCAATGAGATCCATAGAGCCGGAGCTTATCCCGGTTTCGGTAGCGTGAAGCGAAACAGATGATTTTCACTTCATCTCCTAGACAGGACGCTAGTCTGTCGTAGGTTGACTTCCCCAGCAGAATATGCCGGTACCCAATTTTCACCTGGGTGGGGAGAGGAAAAATGGTGTTAAGTGTCTTTCCCAAGGACACAACAGGGTCACCTCCAGGATTCGAACCCTGGACCCTTGGATTAGGAGTCCAACACTCTGATCATTCGGCCACCGCGTCACCGAAGTTGTTTCATAACACTATTTATTTCATCCTTATTGACCAGACCCAACATTAAGCTGTCATGTGCTCAACCTGTAGGTCATGATTTCCAATGTTTCTCTACGCTGAATGCGTATGAAAGATCCTTTCCATACATTTTCCCCTTATGAATTAAGTACAAGCATGCACAAGTGTGAAAGTGTTGAACCAATGACAGACTACCATTCTGTCTAAGTAGTAAATACTCATGAAAGGAGCTATATCAAAGAATACAATAATAAACCAACACTCGACATTTCTGTCTTCCGGGGTAATGTGATTTCGATGTGGCTTGAGTAGTACTCGTCTGCTGTTTTACCACCTGAAGATAGAAATGTCGAGCTTTGATTGTTTTTGTATTCTTACTTTTTGTAGACTTACTTGACTAAATCCTCTTGGTTCCTTATGGAGCATAGAGAGGCTTTTCTTTATATTTACCACTTTGTATTTTTCAGCTTCCCCGCAGCCTTTATCCACCTTTTTGAATACATTGCACTGTCCTGTTTAGGAGATTATTTAGAATCATATTTTTTATTCTTCACATAACTGAAGCTGGGATCTTATTCCAGGTCTTTGGATGTAACTGTAACTGACCTTGTAGGAACTTTTGTTTTATTTTTATTTCATCAGCCCATGCTGTCGAAATAAGAAAATATGCTACTTTTTAGAAAGACATTCCTTGAAAATTACAAGGAGTGTACTGTCTTGTTCTCAAATTTCTGACAACAATTAGAACACGATTAATTCAAGTCCATAAGACTCCTGGAGTGAGAACTTTCCCTGGTTTCAATAGTTCAAACCAGAATGAGTATTTTTGTTGTTTTTGAAATTATCTCCTGCACAAAATGTAATCCGTAATAAGTTTGCTTTCCTAATAGAATACGTACCCAGCCCCTGGATAGGGATGTGGAAAGTCATGTAAAAGTCTTTCACAAGGACAGAAAACAGCTATTTTCAGATTCAAAATGTAATCATTGGATTGAGAGTCCAATGCTCTAATGGTTCAGCCACTATGTCACCAGGAAAATAATAAGAATTAAAATGTCAATGTAGCCATGATCAGAAGATAAGTGCATACATTAACTCTCTAGAGCTCAGACATAGATACCATTCTTCAAAAAATTGTGAAACTCATAAAAATGACTAAAAGCAGTATTTTAAACCCAAAAATGAAAGAAAAAATATTGATTAGCACAAATACAGCAGAAGTTACGTAATGTTCCTCTATTGGAAAACTGGGCACTAAAAGTTAAACAAAATCTCAGCTTTTGCTCATGTTGATGCTTTTGATATTTGCACAGATCGGCAGTATCACCATCAACTACAACCAAGACCACGGAGCCGAGCTGATGGTGTCCCAGCCTGGCGCTACTTTTGTCTGCCTCCAGGTGAAGCCAGCATTCCGACACATCAAATCCGAAGGCTTCATCGACAAAGTCGGCACCAGCCGCCACAACAGCTCTCTTGACCGCAGTGAGAGCTTTGCCCTTGGAACACGACCGGACTTGGGAGCTGCAAGGTCAAGGCTGAACAAGTCGAGTCACAACAGCACGGGGAGTAAGGATATTGTCTCGAGCAAGTCAGAAACCAGCTGTAACCTAATAGAGGACACTTCGACTCAGTCGGCAGAGAACTCGTCCATCAAATCTCTCGACGTTTTCTCCAGTAAACCCGAGGGAAAAAACACAAGCCAGACTGCCAGAATGTCGGACTCAATGCTGAACCGATCGGATAACTCCCTTGATAAGAGCAGCAGCCCGCAGTGCAAGCCGAACATGAAGCTTAGTTTGGAGAAACTGGATGGGCAGAGTGGCAAGGGGGACCACTCACAAGAGATGGTGGATGAACCACTGGGCAGGATGCTGGATGTTTCCTTTGACAGGTAAGAATAGGAAAATAGATGTAGGTCACAGGCATAGAAGTGGAGAATGGTAAAGTTGTGATGTAGGTTCAGGTTTGGCTTTGCCAATTCTCAAATTTTTTTCATTACGTTTCACTTCACTTCACTTGTCCCTTGATTTCCGTAGATGTCGTTGGGGTACCTGTGAAGACGTTTCATCACATAACAATTGTTGTAAGGTACCATGGCCCAGTGATTAGGCTGTCAGACTCAAATTAGAAGGTTGTGGGTTCAGATCCTGGTAGTGGTGGTGGTCTTATTGTTTTATCATGAGGAAAAATTCTTTACTTGAGTTGTCCTCTCCAGTGGGTATGGGTACCGGCAAAAATTATGGTCGGAAAGTAAACCTGGTTCATACCGGTACCCTATCTAGAAAGTGATCTTTTTTCATCTGGTCTAGTTCATCCTATTGAAGCTTGGATCTTTGGGTTCACTCCTCATTGTTTCCTAAAGAAACTGCGTAGTTTTGTTTCAGGAGGTGAGTGCAGTGCTGAGTGGATTTTGGTCATGGTGAGGATAGTGACCATTAGACATGTTTATAAGTATAAAGTAGTAGTAGTCGGACCCGTCGGTCAGGTCTGACCGTGGATAGAACAACGTGTGATTGGATTGAACAGCGGCGTCTGTAGCTGTGAAGACCTATGCGTGAGTGATAGTCTTTGTTGCATAGGTGGCATATAAGTATAAAGTACATAAAGAAAAAAGTCACTAATTTCACTGCAATCAGAAAAAATGAGTACTTTAAGTAAAATAGTAATAAATTGACATGCTTGAAGACTGTGAGCTCACAAGTTTTCAGATACAACCAAGAAATTTCATTCATTCATGGACTTCATGCCCAGTGGAGCACAGGCGTGGGCTGAATCTTACTGTTTCTCCCTATCTTTCTTCCATTCTCTCATGTTGGTTTTCGACACGTCTCCCTCTAGTTCTCTGCTCCAAGTCTTGTCCATGGTCTTCCTCTTTTCCTCTTTCCTTCTTTGTTCTTCTATGTCAAGTGCTTTTTAATAAGCTGTTAGAAATATTGGTTTAGAAGAATCTGTCCGATCCAACTCAGCATTCAAATCTTCAGTTCCTCTTTAAGGGATTGTTGCTTGTTTACTAAGAAATTTATGGACAATTAAAATTTAATCTCATTGTGTACTCATGTTTTCAATATTGCAATGGCCTAGTTTCAGTGACGATGTCTTCAGGCCAGGCATTTTGTCACACCACCAGACGCGTAACAAGAACACGAGTACTGTTATCATTGGAGGAATCACACGGGGGAAGCGGAAAATGTCTACCAGTGAGGCAACATCGGACAGTTCATCTCAAGCCACTTATTATGCTTTGGCTACTTTAGATGGTAAGATGTGTATTAATACTACATATAATAGAGCTTTATGTTAGCTTATTTTTTAAAGTTCAGCAATTCTTGAGATGTAGTGCACAGGTAAGTCTTTGACATAAAAAGAATTCCGAGACCAAGAGTATATTATTTACAAATGGATGTGAAATAAATTTGCTTGTGGAAGTTCAATGAAGAATTTCAAAGAAAGATATAATAATCATAGTAAAGTTCCTTCAAGGCCAATGAGGCCCACAGAGCCGGAGCTTATCCCGATTTTGGTAGCTTGAAGCGGAACAGGTGATTTTTACTTCATCTCTTAGACAGGACGGTAATATGTCGTAGGTTTACTCCCCCAGCAGAATGGTGTAAAGTGTCTTTTTCAAGGACACAAGACAGTCACCTCCAGGATTCGAACCCTGGACTCTTGGATTAGGAGTCCATTGCTCTAATCATTTGGCCACCACACCACACATATAATAATAATAGTGGTAACTCTTTTGCCCAGTTCAGATGATAAAAGGATACTTATTTGATAAGAACCATATGAAATTTTTACTGCTAAAACATTTTTCAAGACCCACAAGGCTAAAAGAGCTTGATCTTTGTTTGAAATGTGGAATGAATAATAGTACTTGTACATCATCTATTAGTAGATAAGGCACGAGTCTGTCACAAGTTATATTTCTGAACGGGATACATAAGTACCTAATTTGCACACCTTGATGGGAAGAGAAAACATATTTTTCTGAAGGACACAACTTCTTGACCAGCATAACCAGGATTTGAATCCATAGGCTTCTGGTCATAATTACTGAATATGACTTAATATTCTCATTTCCTCAAATTCTAAGATGATTGAAAATAATTCCATTATTGTTGTGGTATAACAGTTGTTCACTTTTCAGTGCAATAAGTGATGTATGCTTCTAGCATGGAAATGGTGATATGCTTTTAAAAAATTACTGGAAACTTACAGTTATCTGTTTCAATGACTCCAAACCCATGTTTTCTTTTCCCCAGGCTCTTTAATTTTGGTGGAGAATGATACCATTTTGTGGTCACTCCAAGTAGACCATTACCTGTTTGCCTTGTCCAAGCTAGATGTAACGGTGAGTGCCAAGATGATTCATATGTTTTATGTTTAATTTACTGTATGGTTCCCTTCAGCTTGGTGGCGGGATTCCTAATCCAAAGTTCCAAGGTTTGAATGTGGGAGGTGACCCAGTTGTGTCCTTGGGAAAGATATTTTACACCATTTTCCCTCTCTCCACCCAGGTGCGAAGTGGGTACCGGCATATATACCGGCATTTACCGAAGTAAACTTACGACAGACTAGCGTCCTGTCTAGCAGATGAAATAAAAAGCATCTGTTCCACTTCACATTACCGAAATTGGGATAAGTTCCGGCTCTATGGGCCTTATTGGCCTTGAAGGAACTTTACTTCCCTTTAGCTTATCCCGTGAGGTTTTGTTGTGAAAAACATTTTTTTTGTTGCTAACAGTGTTCCAGAAGTGGGTTTCTGTTTCTCTGAAACTGCTTTAACACTTGAGCTCTGACTTCAGCTCTGGGTTCCACTTTTGTTAGTTTCCAGCTGATTCCACTCCACGTTGTTCCACACTTTACAACCTTCTCCAGTTAGTTTTCGAGTGTGCTGATATCTTCATCTGCAACTGCCCTTTTTTTTGGGGAGGGGGGGGTTTCCTATTTCATATATTTGTATTTTTACAATTTGTACTTCGTGTATACTATACATGAGATGGATCTTATCTCTGAAATATGAATGGATGAAATTATGTCATCTCTTAGATAGGGCCCTAGTCTGTCATAGGTTATATTTCTCAGCAGAATACATAGGTACCTTAGTGTGTATATAAATTACAGTAGAACAATCCAGTCATTTAAAACTTGTTTCTAAGAAATGACATAGGACGGAGCCTGTCTTGTTGCAGGGTAACGGCAAGGAAGAGGTTGTATGCTGTTCTTGGAATGGACAAACGTACATCGTAAACCACAGTAAGGAGATTGTCCGCTACCAGTTCCCTGACAGTGTGGCTGCCTTTTGTGCTGGTGAGTGTCCAGCTTGAGTTTGATCTATTATTTTAACTCTTTAGAGACCAGATATTTTACTGATTTATACCAGATTGTTTATGTGACACTCTTAATGATTCTCGGTGATTCCATCTAAATCCTATTTACAGTCAAAGACTAACAACTGGAACTATCAGTGAAAATGAGTGCCGTTGTAGAAAATTCATGTCATATTACATCCCTATCCGCTTTACAATATCGGAAGGTCAAGGAAACAAATGTGTGATCTAATTCACGAACTGATATATTGGCCACTGGAACTCAAAGAGTTAAACTAGTGATGCTTATGGAGCGAAATGGTGCTCTAGCTGTTGAATGAAAGTTGTGTTTCTGTTTGTTTAAGTTAAAAAAGTTTGCAATAAGGCAGAATATAAGACATGCATGAAACACTGGTGAAAGCTGTGATGAATTTTGATTTTTAAAGATTCATGGTTGAAATTACCGAAACATACAAATGTCGTGATGACATGCTACATTGTGTATCTCAATTTTACGTGAAAACCGTTGGTATCTCTATACTCATAATCCCTTGGTCCAATTTCGAGTTAACCTTTTATTAGTATAGATTTAAATATTGAATAGAGGGGAAAAAAAGTTACGGACACTTTTTATAGGGAAACAAAATATATCAGGGATGCCCTTTTTCCGGTTAAAACCGGAATTCCGGCTTTTTTCACCGTTCCAGATTCTCCGACTATTTTTTTTCCGGTCCGGATTCTCAGGTCCGTCCGACGGTCAATTATTTTCCGGTTTGTCCGTCCATACAAAAATTGGCAATCTTAAACAATTATGAACGGAGATTTAGCCGGAAGTTCGGAAACGGAAACTGCGTTGGTCGATACCAGTTTAGTAATAGTAGTCTAAGAACGGAAGGCTCGGGTATCGATTAGTGTCTCTCCACATAGGCCTAGTTGCCTAAGAACGGAATTTTCGAGTATCGATGCGTATCTAAGTACTTATTACGCCAGTACAAAGTACTGGTGTCAATTAACGCCCATCCAGGGATGCCAGTTTGGCACTTTTCGTGCCAAATTTCTCAAATTTGGCCCTTTTAAGATCTGTTTGGCACGAAAAAAAATGGTTTGGCAAGTTGGCACTTTTTAGACGATTAGAGTTTGAAAGTTGTTTTATTCAATATTGAGGATTTTCAAGTGAAAAAATGCTCAATTCTTTTTAGGGTTTGGCAAGTTTTTAAGGCATTTGGCAAGTTTTCGTGACGGATTTGGCAAGTTGCTCTGAAAAAAACTGGCAACCCTGATCGCACATGGTCGCGCGAAAAGTTCAGGGTTTTTTTTTTCATGCATGAGGGCATCCCTGTGCCTTTATCATCATGTAATATTATTATTTACTAACTAGGGATCTTCAACAACTGTACTTTGTCAAAAGATGTAGATTTATTGTATGTTGGCTAAAAGAAAAATGTCTCATTTCTATCTTTTCACATTTCAGGTATGGATAGTATTCTACCAAATACAAAGCCTTACATTCCTCGGATTCGAAAGGTAATTCTATGTCTATAATGAAATTATTTATAGTTTGTAATGCCTTATTAACTTAAAACAATAATAATACAAGATTAACTGCCTTGGGTGGGTTTTTTCATGTACATGTATTAGTAAGTATAATCCAGGTCTTTATTTCTTTTCCATCACAGCTAACTTAGTCTTTGCAATCTCTCTTTCTTTAAAAAGTTGGAATGATTTTTATATCGTGAAATGAAGCAAAAGATGTACACAATTACACAAGTGAATACAATGCAACATGGATTTATCGAACATGCATGCGTCGAACACACGGATTTCACAAGCAAAAGTTGTCATCCCAACTTTTTTCCTATATATTCTTTGTATTTTTTGCACGTTTTCGTCAAACTGTAACACGGATTCCTCGACCTAAATTCTGCCAGCCAGCCAACCTTTACATCGGGAAGTTTCCTGTTTCAGTTAGCACTCTATGGGCACTTCAATCGGACTAGATCTATACATTTTGAGTGTGTCGAGCCAGCTGTTCTAAAGTCATAAAACCGGCCGCGTAGTGTTGCAGTTTGCAAATGTATTGTCACTGTTTACACTGTAGCTTGCGGGCACTTTATGGGCTTATGTTGCGTAGTCTCCCAAACAATCCCATCCTCTCAGTCAGCCCATGTGTGGTGTGAAGCCTGGGACTGCGATTCCCAGTGCAATAAAAGTCGGCGATGCAAGAAAGAGCATGTGTGTGATTTCTTTATTTTACGTCAGTTTTCCAGTCCTTGTCAGGTCAGGTCTGATATCACCGATAAAGAAAGAGCATCATCATCGCATTTTCACTTTGTCCTTCAACACTCCCCGACCCCCTTTTTCCCCACCTGGCCAATGCATGAAAGAACTCACTAGCCTAGCCTACCCACTTGTGCCATCCATCCCATCCAATCATATGCTATGTAATGTGGACTAACAATTCAATGACCAATTACAAACTTCCAAAGACAAAGAGCGCGTGAAGGTCGCTATAATTGGATAATTGCGATTGAGGTGCAATTCAACAAAATCTTATCGCCCATTCTATTTTCAATGTAAAATCTTTCTCCACTTTGATTTTAATCATTCTGGTTGAGAGTTTCCAAAGAAAGTTAATTGTTTGTTCGAAGTCACTGTACTTAGTGTAATCAAGGTGTAGATTCTATAATAAGTCATAAAATGTTTCATTTTTTTCTGTCGTCATCTCCCTTTATAAAATTAAATGGTGTCTCGCGTTTTCCTTGAACTCGGATTCCTCAAACAAATTTTCTTGTCCCACAGAGTTTGACGAATGCGTGTTGCACTGTATTATATTATACATGCAGTTGAATGGTTGAAAAGCAAGCAAAAGATTTAGAATTGAAAAAGGCATTTGTTTCCACAGCATGTTACATTACTTATTGGAAGACCCCTGGATTTTGCTCAAGAGGTGGAATGGCTGAAGTCTTCAAAAAAGACTCCAGTGAGTAGGCCTACAACCCTTACAATAAAAGAAGAACTTGTTTAATTTTCTGTTGTTTTATTCGTAAACATCTGGATAGCCTGACACAACAAATTAATGCTCAGTGCATAAATCACTTAACCAGCTGTTTGTGAATTTGCAACTTCTACTAGAAGGATGGCTTTATTCTTTGTTACTCATTCACCTATTTACACTATTTACTGCATGATCATGACTGTGGACGAAGATTATCTTCAGTTTGAAGTTGAAGCTGAAATACATTGTGCTGTATTTGCTTTGAGTGAATGTTTTCACACAAAAAATTACATGTAACTGTTTTTGTTTTTTTTAGAATTACAAAAAATTACATGTAACTGTTTTGTTTTTTTTTAGAATTACAAAAAATGACATGCAACTGTTTTTTTTAGAATTTCTGTAAATCTAAAAAATCTATAAGCTGTTTTATTTGCTCTTGGCTTATCCTGTTTTCCTGTATGATTATGTGTGCTGTCTGTCTTTTTTTATTCTGACATAATTTTAATCCCATCAATAATAGGCCTATAATGTGGCTAAAATACAAAATGTATGAAATAAGTTGGTCATAAATTTATTTTGTTTTTGCTTTGTTTCTTTACAGCAAGAAATCAGAAAGTTTCTCACAGACCAGATCCAGGAAGAATTTAAAATGATGAGAGAAAAGGCTGAGCAGCTGCATAGAGAATTCCTGTCTTCTTAGCACATCCTACATCTCTATATGTTTTGTCTTCGTTCAAGAGCGAGAGAGGTGGGAGGGCATGGGTGGAACTCTGTTATAAAGATAGTCAGGCATAATACATTTATTATATCAGAATGTTACTTCTGCATTTATTTTATTACAGCTGAGTAAGTTTAATAATAGCCAAAGGGAAAAGCATTGTCGTAAAGAATTATCGTTTTTGTCTCAGACAGCAATGCGAATCAGTTGAGGTTCATGGGTGTGAGAGACAATCTTTTTTTTTATCTTTTCATGGCATGATGCGTTGAATTGAAATTATGAAATTTGCTGACTGTCAGACTTTTAGTGGATTGTTTACAATGCTTTAAACATCAGAGGAAACTGGTTTCTGAAGCCTTCTTATTCATTATGAATACAGAGTGTATTAATTTGTTCATGACCTGCGGAAAACTCAATGCTGATGTTCAAACAACACAGATGCCACAAAGAAGTTGTACACTTGAGCCTGCTGTTGTCTTTGGTGGAAGATATTGAGAAGTAAATTATGAACTGACTTTTCTTTTTATTAGTGAAAAAAAAATATGCCCTTTTTACAATTTCCAAATGTTTTGTTGTAGCAGGGCATCTTTGTACTGAGTGAATTTATCAGCGACAGAATATTCAGTAGATCTATATTATATTTTTAATTAGGCCTCTATATAGGGAAAATTCAGTTCATGAAAATGGAAGCAAAAGAAATGTTGAGGAAATTTGCACTCGGAAAGCACTGAATACTATACTCCACTCTATGAAAACACGCCTTGCATTATTTTCAACATAAAATCAAGAAATTGGCATTTGGATTAGATTGTGCAGTATATTTTTAACAACAGCCTTCAGACTTGCAATACGGAAGCTTGATACTAGGTCTATACACATGTACTCCTATTCCTTATCAAAGAAATACAGTGAGGGTGTGTGTGATTGGCAATGATATGTAAAGTTAACTGTGTTCTCGGTGTGGGAGGGTTTTTTATTTGAGTGAGGGGTGGTGATGCATTTGTTGTGATTTCATTGATGATGTGGTCTGGCTCGGGACCTGACAAAAGTCAGCGCATGCAAAAGTGTGTTGTGACATCACTAATGTGTTCTCTTTGAATCGACACAATAACTCTGGTGATGAACAGAATGTTGAAAAAATCAAAACAAGACAATGTCTCATGTGTCTTAGATAATATGGAAAACCGGTGGTCCTATCTGCCCTATTAATATTATAGTTATAGTAGCCAGCTTCAACTGTAATCTCTGTTTTTACTGCTATTAGTGGTGTTGAAGTTGATCTCTTGAATGAAATCAATTAATTTATTAACAGGAATGATTTTGGTTCTCAATCCAAAACTGATTCACATTTTTATAATGAAATAAAAGTTTTATCTTTTGAAATGAAGCCAATGAAATTGAAAGAGAAAAGAATGTTCCTTTGTACCAGTTTGGCATATTTAATAAGAAAGTGGAATGGCATCTTCAAGTCAGGAAAACGTGTTTACATGTTGACATTTCTTTTACCTAGTTTTAGTTTTAGGCTAATTGAAAGCCTTGCTTTCATAGAATAGTCTGTACACACGGCTGTCAATAATTCTATTAGAGGGCTAATTTATTGTAAGATTTAGTAACCTTGACATAGAATTTGATTTTGTGGAGGCATTTTGTTTTTTCTTCACAGAATTAAACTTTCATGTAAAGCTGTAGGCCTATATCCTGACTGGGTGCTTCAACTTCAAGACTGTCTTTAAAAACAACTTGTAACTTTGATGACAACACCGGTACATGCACTATTAGTACATGTGTACATGTATTAGAATCATTTGTATCATGTATTATATGTAGTCAGGGCAAGTATTCTCTGATTCTTTGTTTTTTTTTTAACAAATCGTCGCCTATCTCACAAAGTGGCGTATCTGGATTTTTTACATTTTTCAGGAGAGCCGTCTAAAGTTTTGG
>JBDFRD010594595.1:0-16636 GCA_039654405.1 Bullina lineata | reverse complement strand
GCTCTTATGCGGACAGATTATATAGGAAAAATTCCGTTTCACGAGAATGGCGGGTTCTTAGGCGGAGACCACTGTATTATGGAGACAGGTACACACAGTTTTATAGAATTAGTAGTGAGATTTGGGAACAAAATGAATTAAATAAAACGGTAAAAATAATGATTTTCTTTTCTATTTTGAACAGACATGGGACTTAGAAGACTGAGACCAGCTCACTACAGGACTCTGCTGACTTTGTTTATTCCTGTGATGGGGGGACTTGTTGGAGCTTATCAGCAGTTCTTGCATGACCAAGATCAGACTTTGTACAGGAACAAAAGTAAAATGTTTGGTGGAAAAGTGTTGCCCGCTGGACAGGAAGCTTGGTATTAATTAGTGTAGGTTCTGTATTTGCCTGATGGATGAAAAAAGTGTGATAGGGCCAGATGCAGTGTGGATATATTCTTCAATACTCTTAGATGTAGCGCCCTTTAGAGAAAATGGATCATTACTGGGAAAAAAGAGAAACTAGGTCATGTATAGGATACCTTGATTGTGTGTAGTAATCTGGTTTTACTTTATTTGTGGTTTGCTTGGAACTGAATTTTCAATAAACATTTTTTTCATGATATATTTTTGTACTTCTTATTGAAAATTTCTGTGCGCAGAGAGAGGGAGTGAGTGTGTTTGAATGTGTGCTTGTGCATGTATGAGAGACATAGAGAGAATGGGATGTTAGCCCAATTCTTTGAAATCAAGTTTTATGTGTAAGAATTAAGATGATATATCCGTCACTGCGGCAGTGAAAGAAAAGATCAAAATATCCATCATGATGTATCAGAGGTTCCAAACAAATTGACTACCGGTACGTCTTTCCTTTGGAGAAAAAAAAATATATTGTTCGAAAGAGGAACAGTGCCTCTGATGTGCAGTCTAGATAGAGAGTGAGACATTCATGGGTAAAATTTAGAAATTTTTCCCAGACTCGATTTGTAAGATTCTAGACTGTCAAAGGATCTTTTATGTGCGAAACGTACACACGGGATGTCCAGGGGTGAATAAAGATGAGTAAGTTCGCAGAAGAAATCCTGCCCTAGCGAGGGTCGAACTCGGACCCATGTGCTCAAAAAGTGAACGCATTACTAACTGGAATATTCTAAGTATGCACAGGCAAAGCAGCACTATGTCTGCTTCCGCCATTTGTGAAAGAGCATACTCACAGCTCTTTCTTTTATACATCTTCTATTTCTGCATTGTATGCTCTGAATGCTATTTTCTTTTTTGCCACAAAGACAGATAGGGCCTACAATAATTATCTCCTTAACATGTGCATTGAAGACATAGTAACTGTTAATTTTCTGAAGGTGCATATATATGAAAATCAGTGATCAGAATTGTATTTCATTTTCAAAAGTTCCCATAACAGAAAGATCAAACGAGTTGAAAAAAAAAAAATTGATTGTTCATTATGAATGATTCAAACAAGATTCTTGATTCTATTTAAATGAAATTTATTTGTAAATTATGGAATGGGACACAAATATCAGTGATGAAGACATGCCTAAAATGATTCACTCACTATGACCCAAATATTGGGCCTTGATGCAACAAAAATTATGGCATTCAAACTACGAAATTAAAATGAAAAGGTTTTATTGTATGTTGTTATTACAACACAATTATCAGATTCAGAGACAGTTACAACCTACATTTTAGATTGAGTATGGACATTATACAGAACGTTGATTTCCATGACTGCAACTGAGTGCTTTCTGGAATTTGAGATTACAGTGCATTTTTCATGCATTACTAGTGTGTATGAGATTAATCAAACACAGTAGAATAACTTAAGAAATCAAGTGTCATAGGCCTACATGCATTGTTAGTTTAGTAATACAGACTGACCAAATTAATATAAATTTGCGTGTGTGGTTTCTACCATAGAAAACATTTAATTTGCGTCTTAATTTTTAGTCATTTTTCAAAATAAATTTTGAAATAATGATAAAAATCAAGTGAAATGCAGCTTAAAATTTTAAAACAGCCTGTTGTATATGGCTTTGTAAAGCATAAAAGTAAAGGGGGCAAAAAATGCCTGAACTTCAGAATGGAAGAATTGACATAGATCTATATTACATGTATTTTACAATGGAAGAGTTGACAATTGGAGAAACATTGTCATACAATTTCTCAAAAATAATGCGAACAAATAGTTTCTCAAGCTTACTTTCTTTGATTAATTACGATATTTAAAAATTAAAATACACGTAGTTGTTTGTCAACTGGACCTTGAAGCATTCAATTATGCCTCTGCAACATTCAAAACCTAGGTTCACTGTCTTTGTATCACAAACTTGATAAACATTTATTATAATTAAAGGTGCAGAGGCCAGTTCTTAGAACGGTACTACAGGTAGATACATGTAATTGAATGTGATAAACTGGATCATTTGAGAATTTTGTAGCGTTGTCTTTCAGTGGGAGCAATAAATACTGTGAAAAGGACATTGAGATTGTTCGAAAGCATCTTAGTGACAGAAAGATGGACTCGAGTAATATCAGTTAATGAAGAAATACGACGTCGCTTCATCGCTATTTGGGGAATTAAAGAAAAAATTCACAACCACGCTTGTAAACTGCAAAGAGAGTTGGTTGCGCAGCTTAAGCTATAACAGATCGCTGCGTTTATCTATTGATGCGTTTGGTGTGAAATGGTGCTCTTGCTGCAGAATGAATGTCATCATAGACGGATCCTTAAAAATGTCTCCTGTGTCTTCATCATAAGCGATACAATCTTTCATTCATGAAATCAGGAAGTGTAGAAAGATAAAAAATAATATCAGTAGACACTGTCAAACTTTTTTCAGATTTTTCAGTGGCTGCATTTAGATGTTTTTATGCGTTACACGTCGGAAATTACCTTTATTATAGTATGATTATCATCATGTTGTCTATCCTGAAACCGCAAATGAAATACCAAATCATGTCACATGAACTACATATATATGTAAATTATCCTCTGTGATTCATGCCCTTCATCCCTGATGATTGCAGGCCATTGCATATCAGATCTTTCCATGTCTTCTACTCTTAAGCTGTTCTGCCCATATATTTCACCATATTTAAACCTTATTCAATTTTAAGTAACTGTGGTCTGCCTCTTTCCCTCTTTCCTTACTAAAGAAAATCATTATGATGAATTGTTTTCTTGTGAATTTCAGTGAAAGGCAGACAATTAAAAAGGTACATAAATTTTATGGCAATATTCATGCTATTGTCAAAAGTATACACATTGTATGCATGTATGTACTAACAGCAGCAATCAAATATATTTTAAAAGAAAATTAGCAACCCTCATGAATCATCAAAACTAAAAAAAAACAGTACCATAATATGGTAAAATACACAAAAATTTACATTAGTAACAGTTCTGACCATAGCAATCACAACCTCCCTAAGAAATTACATTACTACAATTATTTTAATTGTATTGCAACCCTACGTACGAGTACTGCAATTACATGTAGTTAGTATTAGTTTTAAGTGTAGCCTTTAATTTTCACTGGTTCTTCTGTCCATACACATCACAAAACTCATAAATAACAGATGTTATGAAACTGACCATGAGTGATTGTACTGTTCTGTCTACACTACAATGTAAAACAAGAAATAATACATGTATTTAACTTTGTCAATCACAAAACTACAAAGCCTGATTAGCACTTTTCACTAGTAGGCCTAATACTAATTATAATCTACTTTCTTATGGAACATTAGCATTACGCATTAAACTAACATTGTTTACTGCAGAAGTAAACCTGTGATAAGATGTGACAATAATAAATTGTTTTGCTTTAAGTAATCCACTGAAACTAGGATAAGCTCCAGCTCTTTAGACAGTAGACCTGCAAGGAACTTGGAGTTGGAGCACTGAATTAAAAACATGTTTTTACTCGTCCACAAAAAATGTACCTACTGTTCTGATCTTGATTGAAAATAGAAATAACCAAGTATATTATTTACAAAAAGCTTTGACTAGATTGCAAGAGATTCTGTATCCGAAAGAAGCTGCTTAATTTGGGGAGCTAACACAAAGAACATCCAAGCAAATGAATCAAATCCTTCGTTTTCATTTCGTAAGACTTTTACAGTTGGTTTCTTTCTGTGCCTGCAGAAGGCAATAAGGACTGCTAGGATTAAAAAATAAGAAAGTGAAAGCAGCTTCCTTTTGTACATGTACATCATTTATGAAAGCAAACTATAAATAAATATGTAGCTCACAATTGATTAACAATAAATCTAATGGCATGTAAAAAAAATATCACTGAGACATTTTATCACTTTGAGCATTCTCTGGCCCTTTGGCTTGCAATAAAAATACAGTATAGAAAAAGAGTCACAAGTAAATGTGACCAAAGAAGATCATAAAATTAAATTGATTAGCAATGCATATAATCAGAAGTCTAAAAAAAGACTGAAAACAAGACATTAATTAAATAATAAATTAATGAATGCCTCAACATTTTTCTTACAATCATAGAAAGATTCTGTAAAAACAAATATGACGGGAATGGAACATGTTTAAAAAAGAGCATGGCATTAGCAGCAGAACATTAATGCTTGGCAAAAATTGGAATAAAATTTTATCACAGATCATGTAGGCTACCGTACATAAAGTTTCTTAGTACAATGTAATTAATAAACTGTCATGCTAAAGTCTGTCTACATAATAATTAAGGTACATGTAATTGAATAATGTATGCTTGATAAAATAAAGGCAAGTGGCAGTAAATATGAGCGAAAATAAAAGGTTGATGAAAGAAGCCAAATATTCAAACCATTTTGAAAAGGCACAACACGCTCATTGGGAAGCAATACAAAAATGGTCAGGTAGGGAACTTCTTTTTTATAAGCTGTCAAACTTCCCAACTTTCTTGATTATATCTAAATCTAACCCTTTTAAAAAAATGTTTATGAAAAAAAAAAAAAAACTGGGAAGAGTTTCCAAACAAATATTTGGAGCATTTTTACTTCATCTGGAAGCAGTGGAAGCACAATACAAAAAAGGATTTCTTCCATAAAACATAATTTGAATGTTAACACATTTTATGAAATGCAATCACATGATCATTTTAACAAGAACTTATGACTGTTTAAAATATCAGTTAGTAAACCAGGGGTCCCAATAATAAACATGTATAATATTTTATGAGTAAGGCACTACTGATAGGAACTTGTCCTAAATCAATCAACTCTGCTCACAACTAGTCCCTATTCTCATCTCTGATCCTTTTTGACAATCAATTCTGAATTTCAAATAAAAAACAATCATGTAAACTATCTCTCGATTTTGTATTACAATAAATATTACATTATGTATGATACTTTTTAAGAGATGAGAAAGTGAAGTTGATTTTTTTAGTTATGACCAATACATGTACATGTACTTCTCAATAGTCTGTAATCTAGCTGAAGAGTCCTTTTCACTTTTTCAGACAAAAATTTAAGGAGTTCATAAAAGCTACCTAAAATGCAATAAGTTTCGGGATCGAAATTTTCCATCTGATATTCTGTTGATTCCCGTTCTCTCTGGAGCTGCAAATAGCTTGTCCAAACTAGGTTCCCTCCGAAGGAGTTCCCTTGTGTAGGTATCTTCCTTCCCGTGTAACCCAGAGTAGGGGTCCTCTTTCCCATACAGGCCTGTGAAGGAATTGAGGACAAACCCTGAATATGCTGACTTTTGCCGTAGATTTTCCTTCCCATTGAGGTAGTCGTGAAAAGTGACATGCTTCTTGGGAGATTCTGGGTCCCGCACTCCTTTTGAGAGACAAGGATGCGGTGAAGACAGGAAGCTGTCTTCTGAAAAAAAGGAAGAAAAGAAAAAAAACATGTTTGTGAATGAGCGGTTAGATCATGATGTTCCCCAATTCATCACAGCAATGTGTGCAAGGGTGATAGGCATGTGGGGATAAATCAACATATCACAATGCTGTGTGTATCTGATGTCAACTTGGTTTTGTAGCACCTTTTTCTTTATAGATCTACATTGTATATTTAAATGTCATTTGATTCAGTTGCTATTCCCATCATCTGCTTGCTGAATTCCTTGGCCTAAATATTGATATTAAAGATGTTTGATGAACTCAGTGTTGCAGAAGTTGTTAATACAGTGACAATCAGGAGGATTGATTTAATTGGTTTTGTAAGAAAGTCATAAGAATCATTTACAACTAATACACATGTACATGTATTTATTACAAACAAGTGCCATTATGCAGCTATACAAGAGAAGAATTTTCAAGAAGAAAAAAAAGAGATCCAACTGAAGGTTGAATACTACAACAGGAAAGAACTTTGAGAAATACCTGACACGAACCTGATGATGTCTTTTTGCCTTAGCTCCAAATTCACATAACTAGCCCACTGAGTACAAATTTATTTCTGCTTTGATTTCTCTCACACCAACATTGCCTCTTGTCTTCTAAAATTATTCAATTCTGTAAAGTTAATGTATTCTCGGTTCTATTTCCACTGCTATGGGCTTATACAACAATGGCAGTTATGTAGCTATAGGTATAATCAATGTTGTAAACGAAGAAGTGTCCCTTGATCTTTATGTCATCACCATCATCTGAAATCTGAATTGGGCTGCTGTGTGATTTATTTCAAGCTTAATCACATAAAACATTTATTAACTGAATGTTCTGAGTACACATACTAATACATGTACTAGTAGTAATTAATCTAATGTTAGATGAACAAAGATGTTTGCTATGTTCTTTTTCTTCTGGTCCATTTTTAGATTTATATGAAATACACAGTGACCTGAGGGATATTCAGCCTTCATGTAATTGAAATGAAACTGCATCATCCATGTATTCACAATTCCTTTTCTATTACATTTTACCTAATCATGAATCTGTATAGAGAACATTATTATTTCTTCAGGTGTACACTTTGCTACAAATGTATTAATTTGATATACATGTATGTCTATAATAATGGAATACTCTACAGTGCAAGCTAAGTTCTGAATATTCTGTTTACATTTACATTGTCCGTTTAAGGAAACTAACTAATTTTGCATGTCTGAATAAATTATGATTTTAAATCTATTTATTTACAAAAGGAAAAATAAGTTGTGTTACATAAGTGAAATGAACATGAAATTTCAGAAGCTTGAATTCTCTTTTATAAGTCCAAAGTATTCTTGCATGTTATACAGTTTTCGTTATAAGAATATAATATGTGTATACATATCTACAGACAGATTAAGTGGATACTACTCATTTCACCAACACCCAAGTTAGCTCATGTCTAATGATATAACATTTTTTGGTTGAAGAAAGATTATCCGCGGTTGCTGTTCAAAGAATTAGGCTGATAGGCGTTTTAAAAAAAATACATATTTTAATCAAATTTTAATATTCAATGGAAACATCACATTAAAAATGTTCAACATGCTTACGAAGGTGCATTGTGACTGTGTTGGAAATAGGAAAAGTCAGTGAATTTCAAGAGCTTTGACACACAAGGAACTTTAACTGAAGCTACTGTTAAAAACAGTTAGTGTTACACTTGCAAATAATATACATTTAGTAAGTTTGACTTGCTACTTTTGTTGGTGTTTTATGTATTAATAGATCTAGAATATATTCACATGGTGCAATATTATGGATGAGTTTAAACATATAATCTGACATGGAGTCTCATTTGTTCTTATGGATAACTCGAACAGATTTTATGTTATGTTTGTATTACTCACTGAGATTTTAATGTGAAGGAACAGAGTACATAACCAGCACAACAAAAGATCAAGTGTTAAATTGACAAATAATTTATTTCCAGTCCTCAAAAGCTACAATAGCAAATAACTTTGAGCAAAAATGAAAGAACTTTAGGTTTTAAGAATTTGCACCAGAATGTTTACAATCAATATAATATACATTATATATAGTACATTGTATTATAACATCAGAATTAAATATGACAAGCTACTAAGCATAGAGTCACAGCAAAAAATAAATATATTACATATATATATATATTGTTGTGCACATGAAAGCCAAGGCAGCATGACTACATACATAAATGGCATTGAGTACAATAGCACCTGAGCACAACTGGACACATAGGACAAAAAAAAAAAAGTAAAATAGAAGGCACACTGCATCAAGAGATCCAAGAAGAAAGGATGGAGATGAGAAGCTAAAAGAATGCATTCATTCAATTCATGAACACGAATGGTGGACTTGGCCTTCTCGTCACCTGACAGTCTTAACTACTTCAACTGGAATGCATTAGTTACTTCTTGAGTTATTTTCAGTTCAGGCAGTGAAAGAAAACACAATGGCATGATAATGAACTTTGAAAGTTCTTATTGAAGTTTGCCAGACAAAGGTTGTACAAGTCTATAGTTGTTTTTCTTTAGTAAAAACAAGAAAAACAAAATGAAATCCTCTACAAATTATTATTTGAAACAATTCATACACAATAAATGTAAAATATAACTGAACTTAAAAAAAACAAAACACTTGTGGTTTCACAAATCGGCACTGATACAAGCAAACTTTCAATCTTTGCTTTTCTAACAACTTTGCACTATTATTTAATAAATCATTCAATGTTACCAGGTTTGATACTCACATTTTCCTCTTTCAATCAGATAGTTTATAAGAAAAGATATGGGTCAAAGTTCACAGTTAACATGTTTACTTGACTTAAATGGAGAATCTATTATATCATTTACTTTCAGCTCAAAATAAGACAAATTTCAATACAATTCATATTTCTGATCCAAAGTCTGTAGAATTGAAAGCTGTGGTGTATAATTTACATATAAAAACCAAACATTCTACTGAAAAACATCAGTCACATTTATACACATACATGTATACAAAAGCAGATCAGACACAGCACACAAACAGAACAACAATGTATTAGCACAATGCTACTGTGGATAAAAACAAAAAAAAAGCGCAAGGACTAGCTGAAAAGCAGACACATGCTATGACAGTGAAAGTTAAGTAATCTGGGGTGATTTAATGACACGGGCCAAAATCATGATATAGTGACAATATGCTGTGCATTTGAAAATGACTTTTTTGCTTGAAATGATACATTCTATTTATGTGATTTGTTCAGACACCAAAAAAATAAAAAAATATAACCCTCTATTACTTGAAACCCATTTGATTTTAATCAGCTGTACATCAATCCTTGGTGTTTTTGCCGTTAACCTTTGACTTCTGAGTTTGACCTTCCTACTACATGTACCATTTTATAAAAGCTACTTTTGCAAATATTGGCTCAGTGCAGATATGATTGTTTTGAATATCACTTAAAGAAATACCTCTTCTTGTTGCTACTATTCAATTGCAAGCTCTCATTAACCCTTAAATTTGATATCTTCCTCAAATGAAGTTAATAAGTCTGATGCTACATGGAAAGAAAAAAGATCAGAGAAGTATAAGTAAGAAAGTGGGAAAAAAAAACTATCACACACATATAAGCCGAAATTTATTGGAAAAAAGAAAAAAATGCAGGATGAAAGTAAAGCAAACACAACATTCAAAGCATAAACACAGAAAAGAAGATTCTAGGGAGTATGGCACTATTCCTTTAGCAGAGAGGTGTAATACAAATGAATAATGTACCACAATTATATAATCAAATCATAATGCTTTCAAATGCCGCATTATTTTAGGAATCATAATACAGACTAGAATACTAATTGTGATGATTTCTCACAGCAAAACAAAAAGATTTCTAATTGAAAAGTGGGTTGGAACAAATACTCTGACCTACTGACAACAATCACTTCAAGGATATAGATTTATTTATTTGATTGTTTGAATTTAAATAGGACAAATGTAATTTCCGGTACTTCATAGTTCACTGGAATTCAACACTTTATGCAGAAAAATCTTTACAAAAATGTAAATTATACTGACATATTTTTAATCAATATTCTGACACAACTATAATTCATGACAAAAGGCTCCAGATAAATTATGGACCTATGTCATTCAAATAAATAAGAATGCTCCCTTTCTAATTCCATTCCAAGTGATCTATTATACATGGTATTCCGTGTAAGTCTTTGGGATAGCCCTGCAGTATCTAAGAGACGGGACAAGACAAATTTTGTTCTCATGATTGGAGTGATCACTGACTCGGGGCAAGGGACTGACACAGACAGCAGGGCGGCTGGAAGAAATCACACGACGTTTACCTTGTGTCGGAGATCGTGATGGAGGCAGTCCTCCTGTGGCCCCCTCTCCAGCTCGGCGATACTGTTCATACAAGTCCATCGCTCTGAGAAGAATTGTTTCTTTATTAAATTTGAATTTTCAAGGATTGCATTCTGTTTTTATTTTGAAAGCTGATGACACATGACGTTTGAATGCCATTCATTACTTTCTTTCAAAAATCTCCTCTAAGGATAGACCAGTGTAATAAAAAAATCTAATTCCTTTACAAAGCAATACCACAAGAGAAAGACAATTATACAATTAGAAAAAATAGATCTAGTATAAAGTTTACCTTTTCAGCTTCTCTTCTGCCATCTTTTCTCTTAATGCAACGCTTCGCTCACGACCTGTAGAACACATTCATAATTTCATCCAGATTTAAGCTTGCTTAAAAACCTGAAACTTTTGTTCACTTCCACTTACAGCATCTGAAAGACTCTTCAGTTAGTTTGAAAAAATAACAATTAAAAAACAGAACGTCAACACAATATTATATATTTACTTTCATGGATCAAAAAAATATGAATTAAAATTTTAGTTCAGGCGAATATATTTTTTAGCTTTTTTCTAAAAATGTACAGTAAATGAAATCATCTAATACCAATATCTTGGTTTGACTATAAAAACAGTCAGACAAATTCTGATAACTGTTACGTTTTCATTTTAAAGAAAGAGGATGAATAATAAGGTACATACTCTCCAGCTCTTTTTCTTTTAGTTCCAGCTGCCTCATCTTTGCTTGCAGTTCTTCTTGCCTAATCTCTCCCCGACTCCCAGAAGAGCTTGCGTGATCTCCTGAGCTTCCTTCATGACGTTTATGATGTCCCCCACTACACTCTTTGCTGATACTACTTCTTTTGCGCCTGACCATAGAGTCAGCTAAAATAGAATCTATACTTGGACGTTTTGCCATCTGAAGAAATTATGGGCAAAAGTAAAGAGGTGAGTTTGATACACAATTAACAGTTTGGGTATAATATAATGCTTCTGCTGTCAGATAATTTTACAATCATACTTGAAGCAAATTAGATTAATGAATCAATAGTTACTTGCCATCTCATAATGTAAGGTAAACAGGCTGATTTTACTCTATTTAATCTTATGAAAAATATTTTGCAAATTGAGTATGGGTGTCCTCTTCATGACCTGTTCGAACAATGCGCAGAATTTTACTTCAAGAACAAAAAAGCACATCACTTTGAAAATGGGATTCAACATTCATAGCAGTGTTTTGAGTAAAAAGTAGTCACTGTAACTGTAAATTGAACAAGAAAAATCATTGTTCTTTCAGGTATAGTGACCTTATGTGTGTGATTCATGTTCTGGTACAATCTCAGAGACCAAAGGATTTACCACTGTTTCCATTGATCCAACATTTTCAGGTGGGACAAAATGATCTAGTCTATTTTCTCTAATTCATGCCTGTTCCATTTCACTTTGTAATATTTGGTAGAAAACAAATGAGAAATAAGCATGAAATCTGAGAAGCCCAAAAAGTGTCCTCACCTCGACTTGTATCATCTTACGGATGACCATGTCAAGCTCCATAGAATATTTACTGGGTAATCTTGGGAAATCTCCGATCCGGATTTTTTTGTTGAGATCATTCTGATTTGAAGCAGTGAAAGGGGGAGCAAGGGCACACAGCTCATAGAGCATACACCCTAGAGACCAAATATCTGACTTTTCGTTGTAGGATAAATTGTTCACAAGTTCCTAGAAAACAAGAAAGAATACATTAAAGGTAACAATTTTTTAAAGTTTAAATTTAGCTATATTTTGATACTTGGGGGGAAAAAGTCTTTGAAATAAATATTATGAATATTATAGTATGAAAAGGCTAAAAAGGCCATTTTTCACAGGATGTTAAACATGGTTACAGTCAAAAACTCAGGAATACAAAACTCTGTCCCTGCTAGTCAAACACTTGCTTCAATCTAGGACCCACCCATCAGACCTTAGGATCAAAATATGGACAAAAGATATTTTATTGGCCTAAGAGCTAGGTGGGATAGTAGTAGAACTGTATTGCACAAAAGCTT
Source organism: Bullina lineata (assembly GCA_039654405.1). Classification (NCBI taxonomy): domain Eukaryota; kingdom Metazoa; phylum Mollusca; class Gastropoda; family Bullinidae; genus Bullina; species Bullina lineata. The sequence continues at coordinate 4,362 of JBDFRD010594595.1, read as the reverse complement.
ACATTGAATAATCATGGGCATGACAATATGAGAGGCAACTTGAAGAGGAGCAATGGATAAAAACAAAAAAGAATTCATTTGCAGTTTGAAAATGAAGATATTTAAAAAAAAAAATATTCAACAGCCAGTAAGACTTAAAAATAAAAATAAACATTCTTTGTTATAAAAACAGCCAAAGTTTGAACAAAGAAGTATCTGTCTTCATCTCAGTAGAATTTTTTTTTCTATTCGATTCACTTACTGGAGACATGTAATATGGAGTTCCTACATAAGTTTGAGCAAAGCTACTCTCATGGTGCAGCACTCGCGCCAAACCAAAATCTCCTAGCTTTACGTTGGAGTCAGCATCCAAGAACACATTAGCAGGCTTTAGGTCTCGATGCAGGACAGCTTTCCCATTTTTTCTCCTATGGCACTCCTTCAAAGCTAGTGTAGTTTGTATGAGAATCTTCCAAGCAAACTCTTCAGAAACGTATGTTCTATGGAGTTTAGAAAAACAAAACATGTATTGAATAATTCATTGATAAAGGAATTTCAAAAAGTAACAAAGTGTTTATCAAAATAAATTACACATTATTTTTGTAATACAAGCTGAGACATATTAAAAAAATCTCCAGCCAGAGTGCTCAGACTCTACATTGTAAGATTAATGTACTTCAGAAAGAGCTGAAACTATACACATGGTTGTGCGGTCTTTTTTACATCTACCCATCCCCCTTTATTTGTGGCAAGCGTGCATGTTATGCCTATCCTCTGTACTTAATTTGAGAACACAATAACTGGTATACCTGTATCCTGTCAGAGAAGCAGAACTACTTCCTACAAGTACTGCCAAAACTGATGAAAAATAAATTCAGGTTTGTGAGGTCTCTGCTCTTTGTTCTAATCCAATCATGGACTCCACAGGTATTGTGAGCACAAGATATGAAATTCTCAACTTATTTTGGTCCTGAATGATTATTGCGATATATAACATTATTTTATAAAAAAAAGAAAAAAAAATAGTTTTGACTAATTCCAAAACATTTCACAACTTTAAGTAGTAGTGATTTTGAGCGTTGTTTCATGCTCAATGCTAAAAAGGTCATAAACTTGTGAAATTATTAATATTTGCCTCCTTTTTCCTCAATATGCTGCACGTATTTTATTGCATGATAAGTGTTTCCAAGGGTGTATGAAACCCCAGTATTGATAAAAGTACCTTTCTGTGGCACCAGAAGCGAGCTGATAGAAGGTAAGATCAGAGAAAGTCGTCCTGAACTTGTGACATCAGAAGCCAGCATGTTCTGTCACACATAAATTCCCCTCTTCAAACTTTGCCATGACTGGAATTCAAATACCACAGCTGCTTGCCTATCTCTATCACCTCATTCATGCTCCTGATTTGCCTAGATCAAGTTTATCACTATTGCTCAATGTTGCACAACCAAAACAAATCAGACTCAAGATGCCGACATTTTCCTGGGTTCATTATTTCACCACAATACTTACCCTTCTTTTCTGTTTCTTGAAATTATGGTAGCCAGATCTCCTCCTTCACAATATTCCATGATGATGTAAATAATGGCACGTGGACGATCTATAATTCTGTCATGATAACGAACAATGTGCTGGTGTCGTAATTCTCTCAGCAAATTGACTTCAGAAACTAGCATTTGTTTCTCACTCTCTGACATCGACCCATAATCCATCTCCTTCCAAACCATCACCTGGTGAATTAAAAATATGGTTTCTTATTTGTTTTAACGGTATTGGTGTATGTTTATTTTTTATACTTGAATAATAATGGAAAATAAAGGCATTTGAATTTGATTTTTCTTCACTCTTATGTTCCAACATAATTGCAGGACATAAAAAACAATTTGATTCAAAATAGAATACAAACTTTCCCATCCTTTTTCCTTCGAATTTTTCTGCAGGTGCCATAGGAACCAGTGCCAATAGTTGAGATCACTTCAAAGTCATTCAGTGTGGAGGCCATTCTGGGTCTTAAATAAGGAAAGAAAAATTGGTTACAATGATAAGAAAATAATCAGCACCAACAAAACTCTAGAATGAAATATATTTTCTACAGCACTAAGACTCAAAATACATCGTACCTCTAAACCAAATCTTCAATAATTTAATTAATCAATAAAAAATGTTTTAAGTATAAATCAAACCTGAAAAAAACAATTTTCCATGCACAACATCAGAGCAATAACACTATGAATTCAAATCACTTGAAGTACAAGAGCTGTGTTGAGTTCTTTTTTACGACTGAGTAATAAATCTGTCACACTACCCCGGTACATTTTAAAATACATTTATCAAAGAACATTGCAAGAAAAGCATTTTATTTAATTATTGTTTGCAAATAATTTAACTACTAGATTCTAAGTTTTAATTGTATCTGATTGGGGATCGCGGTTCATTTTCACATGCATGTGAGGGCTGGATACAGAGGCCTTGACTGACTATTCCATTTTATTTTGGTATTGAAACAAATCTGGAGAATTTTTTTTCTCAAGGCAATGAAACATTTAAAAAAAAAATAAGTCAATACATAGGCCTAACTCACGTTTTTATAGAATTAACTGGATTATTTGCGTCATTGTCCTCAGGTGTCATTTGTGCATTGGGGTTGAACTGAGATATTTTTTTCTTGTTTGGTCGATTATTGCGCAAGTTATCATTATCATCATAATAATATCCACCATCAGTTAGGCCTACATGTCCTTCGGTAGCTTCTTTGGCCAATGTCTGATCTTCACTGGGAACAGCCAACGCTCCATTGTTTTCTGAAGTAAAAGGTCGTGCTTGAGCAGCAGAGGTTTCAGAATTAGCAGACTTAATAGTCTTCGGACTATTAGATCTATAACTTAGACAAGAAACAATTTCGTTTGCTTGGTAATCCATGATTGCTCCCGATTGAATTCAATGAAACTCAATCGTATCCATTCAGAATTAAGTTTCTTTGGCTCCCCTCTGATTCCCAGTCACGGCCACAAATGAGTCAAAACAAAGATAAAATGTGACGGCGAGACACTGATCAGTTTCAGTTCCTATGCTTTGTGAGAATTCAAGCTATTGACGTCGGGGATGGAGAGACTCTAGGCCTCCCACGCATATTTTAGGCAACGGAACATTGTGTCACACAGGGTCATTTGTAGGAAGAGAAGATTGTTTAGCCTAGAGATGTAAGCTGTCCAAGACTATGCACAAAACACAAATTTAGGGGCAGATAACTCTGAGTTTAGCGTATGTGGTTACGAACAGGCCAAGGCCTACGAGTTCACGCATGTTTGGACATGTCATTATAATAGTTTATTACTACTTGTAAAACAATACCCACGTGCGTTCACATAAACCACTAACCTTCGCAGATAAACAGATATTCAGTCATGAAAAGAAAAATTGTTCAACTTGGATCTAGATCTCTATATCTATCCAGATGCCAGTAAAGTTTATGGCAAAGTGACACGATAAAGTGGCCATAATCAGCGTACGCCATCTTTAAATTTGGCGCTCGTTGTGTCGAGTGCTATGATTCGTCTAAAGTTAACATGTAACTACATTTTTTATTGGTTCACAATAAATTTCCCAAAGAGATGAAAAGGGCACGTGATAGTACAAAATGGCGACATCCATACACAGGTTAAAAAGATCAACAATATGTAACAATACAACATGTTTCTTTTTTATTTCGAAGTAAATTATACAGAGCTTTAATTTTTGTCTTTCTTTTGACAAAATGGAAGAAAGCAGCACTATACACACAGTTCTTGGAGATCAACTAAACCTTGAAAGACGCCAAAAGATAAGCGATTTGTTCAAATTTTTTTGCAACAATGTATTCCTTGGTCAATGGGAAGCTGCGAAAAGTGCAGTTCCAATTTTGCAAAAGGAGCTTCATTCCAGTGACTTGGACGCTGACCTGGTAGAGATATTAACCAAAGTATCAGAATATCCATTTTCACAGAGGTAAATACAGCTAGAGAATCTAGAATCTAATATGTTTGCAAGTCTTATTTTGATTACTTACAGTGACATGTCATGATATCAAATCAAACGGAACATTGCTTAGTTTTCACCCTCTCATTTAAAAAAAATTAAATTAATAAACTAACAATTTTAATTATTTTATTATAGCCCTTGAGCACAATAATGCTAGCACAATAAAGTTAGCCTTGGCTAAACCTGCTAATAACACTAAGCCTGCGCGTCCACTGGATTTTTCGTCGCTTGAATGCCTGAGGAAAACGTGACGTCACAGTCTTGTCTGGAGCTGATTAAACTCCATCGTGTCCACTGCGCGCGAGTCAGGCAGGCGTACGCCTGCTTTGTTTTGACCTACCCGCAGTATCATTGGCTTTCACTACG
>JBDFRD010594484.1:0-16637 GCA_039654405.1 Bullina lineata | reverse complement strand
TTTTACTTTATTTTGAACTTGAAAAAGTATTAGTCTTGCAACAAAATGAGGTTCACCTTTTGAGAATGGGTCATATTGAAAAATGTGTTTCTCAAGATTACCACTTTTCAAATTTAATTTTTTTTTTTTAAATGAGAAGTTATTTGAAAATGTGTCAATTTTAGGTTGTCAATTGCCCTGGAAAGTTTATTTTCTTGTGGACTTCGTCGGTTTAGTGTGAGAGTGTGAAAGAATTTTTGATTGGACTTTGCATCCTCACTTATACTGTTAATTTGTTTATGCCAGACTGTGTGTGTGTTTGTTGATTATTTTTATGATGTTTTTTGTTTTACAGGCAGAGGCATTGTTGGAATTGGATGGAGACTTCTTAGTAAGAAAAAGTAGCAACAGTCCTGGGCAGTTCGTCCTCAGTGGAAAGCAAACAGGAGCAGTGAGACATTTGCTGCTTGTGGATCCTGAAGGCATAGTGAGTTAATGTACAGTTTGTATCATGAACCTGTTACACTTACCATACACCAACGTTGGTGCGTAGGGTAGCAATTTGTGTGGTTAGCTTTGTTGCTGTTTCTGTAAGATTTGCTTTTTTACAAGTCCGGGTCGTTAGCCCTGAGCTAAACCCCATTACCTGGAGGTACAGGAGCCTCTTTTCAGGATGCCTATTGCATCTTTTAGTCGCCTCTTGCGACACGCAGAGTCACGTCGGTAATATTCTTTGCTACACCCAATACCACAGGATGGGTACAGTATACTAATCTTTGAGAACTTGCAGTTTTCAAAGTCAATAAGTGGAAGGATCGTGAAATGTTCAAACTATGTAAAACCTTGTGCTAGAAGGTTTCCTCAGTTAACATTTTTCAATTCACCATTGATCTTGCTATTCAGCCTCTATTATTAAAACTTTTAAGCGGAAGTCACATTTATGTTACGACAGACTAGCGTCCTGTCTAGGAGATGATGTAAAAATCATCTGTTCCACTTCATGCTACCAAATAAGCTCCGGCTCTATGGTCTTCATAGGCCTTAAAGGAACTTTACACATTTATACATGAAACAGCATACAACTCTGATTACTGAATGTGTCTCGCATTTTTTTTGTTGTTGTTTGTTTTGTGAACATTTACTGTTGCTTTTAAGTACAAAGTTTTTTAAATACCATAATCTAGGGAGAGGCCACATGTTTTATTGTTTGATTTTCCATTAGTGCGCTTTGCTTGTTGAATGTTAATAGAAGGCCCTACTACTACTATCCTGTGAAGTAAACTTTCTTGCTATGTCAGAAAGTATTTAAGGATCACTGAGATGAACAAGATCAGTAGATTGGGTTCAGAATAGCAGTCATTTTACTGATTAAGTTACAGACGGGTGATCTTTTTACTGCAGTTGTGATGTATGCATGTCCTTAGACATACATTTCACTCACTGAAACCTAATTTAATTTTTGACAAGCCAGCTCTAAATTATACTAAAATTAACTTGTTGTGTACACAGCCCTCTGGTCCCAATCCGTTCAAGCACACTCTCTCTCTTTACCTCTCTCCCTCTCTTCCAATAATTTACAATAAACAGTGTTAAGATGTGTGTCTAGCTACTCACAATCCTAAACCTCTAATGCAGGTCCGAACAAGAGATTTCATCTTTGACAGTGTAAGCCACTTGATCAACTATCATCGGCAGAATGGTCTTCCCATTGTAACCCAAGGCAGTGAACTGCAATTGGTGCGCCCAGTCAAGATATGCATCTCTGCGATTTAAACAACTTCTCTGGGCATTTAAACAGACACCGCCGTGCTGTTACTTAATCAATCAAACACTGTAAAATCCTTAAATACTGCTGTTATTGTGGGTTTCATTTGCATTTTTTCCATGTGTCTTTCTTCCTTGATTCTGAATGTATGTGTGTGCTGTCAGTTTTGAAAAAAAGCACTAATTTTATTATGGTAATACTTTTGGAATCTTCTGAACTTTTTTACTTGTAAAAAATTCTTCAAGGGTACCGGGGGTATGACTTGAAAATGGAAGAAGATTTTTGTTGTTGTTTTTTTTTGTCAAAGAATTAAAAATTAGCTATTGTAAGAAGCATACTTCATAAAAGAATTATATGGAAAGCCTTTAATGATTCACTTGCCCATTTTAGGCTCTATGAAAAAAAGAAATGAATTTATGTCATATATATAATAAACATCTGTGATGATGCCTCAAAATGCTATGCTATTCAAATGTTTGTTAATGATTCAAATTATAACTCTGCAGGTAATATGGGAAATATTTTACATACCTAACTATATTTTATTCTAATGAGATTTGTAAGAATGTGTTGTCAGGGTACATAAGTTTTGCCATGACAAAAGGAGCATTAATATGTGATCAACTATTAAAATGGAATATCTTACATTTTTAAGACAATTTTGTAAGAATATTGTCATTATATTTTTTGTTGATCTGGTACCAGTAGCAGAATGGTTGACATACCTTTCATCAAGTAAGATGTTAATATGAAATGATAAAACCAGGGCACATCAGATCAAGGGAATAGAGAAAAATATATTTGAATGGAGGTGATAATGTCTTGATAACTTCATTATTTGATGTTTTTTTTATAAATATTTTTACTATATTATATTCAGTAATGCCATTTTCATTAGCAAAAGGAATTTTTCTCTATTAAATATAACTTTAATATTTTCAATATTGGAAAATAATGGACCATAAAGTAGTAAAATAAAACTTTGATTACTACCTGTCGTGTTAATCTACTGGAATCTTCAATGATCTTGACATAATATTACATATAATTATAATGCCCATCATTAGTATACCACTTAAATCAGTTTTGCTTCCAATTTGGCATGTATCTCAAAATTACCGTTATAATGTTTTTTATTCACTCATAAGGCAAATCATAAGTTTAGAATGTTGGTACTGTGTGGCACCATATCGATCAAGTAACAAAAATCTTGTCATCACTAATGAAGGTAATGATAGTATTGTTGACATGCTCTCAAGCATGAAATAATGTTAGTACTACAGTAGTGAAGTAATGCAAAACCAGGTACAAGACAGAAAAATGGCAACGAAGAATCAGGTTGAGAATACTTCTCATGATGGATACAGTTTTTTTTATCAATATTGTTGTGTACTGTAGAAGATCAGTTTTATTTAAAAAGGAAGAATTCAGCATGTTGTGGCTTTTTCAAATAAAGAGTCACTATTTGCTTCGTGGACAATCTGAATCATTAGATCTGTTTTTCGCATTATGAACTGCAGTTAATCGTGTATAGTATCAAATAAAATATGGCTATTTGAGTTGTGAAATAAGAAACAAATATACATCTGAGACTTTGAAAATCAATAATATTCAATAAAGCAAGAATAAACATATTTTTTCATAAAAATTTACAATTTTTTTTCAGTGGAAAAAAAAGCAGTTTTATCTTGAATGAAGTTGTGAATTTATTTACTGAATCCCATTTTTACATACAAATAACATATATATACATGTTATATCGGCTTTTTGGTTTTGGTGGGATACTTATGTTTATGTACCAATATTACATACTCTACGCAAAATTGCTCATGCTTGGCCATGTTGCTGTTTTGTAGCAAATTGTGTGTCACAGATTTAATTGTTTCAATACACAACAGATTTAACCCTTTAACTGCCAGTTGTATGTCGCTAAATCCTAGCAAAAAAATCTGTTGTTTTTTTCAACATGGCATAGTGACAAGAACTTGATTTTAAAAAACAACTGTTTGAGAGTTGCTTTTTCATTTTTGTGTGGAAAAGAAGTGGATAAGTATATTAATAATAATTAATATTAAAGACTGAAATTAGGATCCAGCAAAGTAATACCATTAATGTTGGCATCGCTTTTTGTTGATCGGTGAATTTGGCAATTAAAGGGTTAAGCAATCAGCTTCATTTCACTGAGAATAAAAAATAAGCTCTTAATGCAATTCGCTCACTTTGTCCTGGGTGAAAATAATGCAAGAATTGGGGCAAACTGAAGGGGAAAAAAAATATTTTTGTGTTTTCAGTAATAATATTAACATTTGAACCAAATGTGAAAAAACTTGAATTTAGCACTAATTTTTAAAAACAACGTGTTATGCATCATACTCCGCTCCCCTTGCCTACAGTTTTGTATTTAATTTACGTGTTGCTTTTTACAACAATGTGTTTTTGTGTTTCTTGTTATGTTATCAGGTGTTTTCAAATTATCAATATTTTATGAATGTGTATTCTTTTTCACTCTTTCACCCATATATTATTATACATGTAATTATAATTTTAATAATTTTTATTGTGATAAAACCATTATACATTTGCTTAGAAAAACCTTAACAAGTGAAATAGACAATTTTAGATTTCACTTTCACTGTAAAATTTTGTTCTAAGTTTGATATATTACTGACTACATCATTAAATAAATGTGTTAATTTCAAATTAATTACTTGTACAGGAATTTAAGCTGTCTTTTAGTAATGTTCTGTAAGTGACCAAACTTCTTCTATAAATTATGCTGCTGTCATGTAGTAAGCTTCGTTTTCCATCAGCTTTCAACTACATCATGTTTGTGTAAGTGTAACCTAGATAAATTTATATATATTATATGGTATATTTTTGGTTAAATTTCATAACCAGAAACAAGTTGTCTTTGTCCAGGCCAAACATAGTTTAATGGGAATCATTCCTCTGCTTTATGCCCAGTACTATTATATTATATCATAATTAAAAAAGTTTGGGTTGTTTTTCTTTTTTTCATTTGATTCGCAATATTCTAAAGTGTATAATTATGACCAAAAAAATGCAACGTTAGGACACTGTGTTGCTGTTGTGAACTTCTTCTTGTTACCAATATTGCTAGTGGTCATGTAAGTAGTAGGTACCAGTACTTTTAAAGTGTTCAGGGCTTTGTCTCAAATGTAAAATGACTTCATGGTCTTTTGGTATGGTCCAATAAAATTTAATGATCTAAATAAGGCAAAAATGGGAAGTAATTGATGATTAAGATTCACATGGTATCAAAACTTTTGTAACCTCTTTTTTATGGTTGTGAATTTTTGTAATGTTGTTCTTTAGATAGTTGCAGTCCTATTACTTCATACAAATTTATGACCTATTGGTTGTCAATACTATGTAAAGCAGAATTGCTGTTACTCGAGGTGGGTACGGTTAGTGACCACTGGCATTATATTTCAGGTCTTGCGTTTAATTTATCGATGACAGTTTTTTTTTTTTTTTTTGTGGCTTCTTCTCAAAATGTAGAGCTGCCAATACTTAAATCAAACTTTACTGCATCAGATCACTGTAAATCTCACAAGATCACTGACACTTTGGTTTTATCCATACATGCAAGTCCATGAGAGTATTTAGAGTAAAGGTCATTTCTTTGTTTAATATCAGTTTTCCAGACCTTGATGCTGGCTGGTCCAATATTGCCGACTGAAGTAAAGGGATTTGTGTGATGGCCTTTTAAATTATGTGTATACAGTGTAAAGATATGAACAAAAATACATTTATTCAGTAAGCAGTGCAGTCTCTTTTTCGTTCTCAAGCTTGCTAGATTTCAGTGAATACTTAAAGTTGAAGCATACTACATTTTTGTACTTCATATTTCAGATTCATAGCATGCAGGAAAATTATATTGAAAAATATGGATTACCTCTCTTGCAACCTCCTCCTGTATGCCTCATTTTGTGTGTGTGCGTTTATGAAGGTCACTGTAATATTATAGGGGTTCCTTTGTTCGTGCATTATGGTATGACAAATCTAGACTCCATATGTTGCTAGTGTTTGTACATAGATTGCACAATGCAGGTACCTGTACTAACAATGTATGTGCATTATGGCATTTAGTTGTGATTGTGATAAATGCAGGCTCCAATTCTCGCATTGCAAGATCCCACATCTTTTAATTTTAGTGCCCTGCCATCCCCAAGTGACCCATTGATAGTGATATGTTGCAAAGAAAGCTTTGCTCTTGGTTCAGATTAAAGAACTGTGTAGAACGTACAGAGAAATAATGTGTCCAGACAAAGGGTTGTGCAAGATAAAATAATGATTTCAATTGATTGCAGTCTTTTTCTTTTTTTTGTTTGGCCAAATTTCCCATGGGATGTGATTTGGGTACCACATTGAACGTTCTTTGTGTCAACGTTCCGTCCTGTCCCAATCTTTTATTTCTGTGCCTTTTTTTCCTCGGTGATTTGTTTGCTGCATTAGATTGTATCTCTGTCATTGATCTGAAAGTAAGGTTTACTGTTTCGTTGATGAAATATGCTGTTTGTATATTATGAGAAATGGAGATAATTTTTGTTAAAAAGAAATAGTTTTAAATATTTGATATTATTTATGGACTGATACACATGGTGAACAATTTTACTTGATGAATAAGTTAAAAATACATTCATGAGAAAAAAGCTGTAAATTTGTACTAGAATTCAACCACTATGGTGTATGGAATGAAACACAAGAAAGCTAAGACTTTGAAACACTTACACCCTTTTTTCATACAGACATTATGTAAACCGTAATTTTGCTAAATTTTTACAAGCATCTATAATTATAATTATTTAAGTGTTTTAAACAAAATGTTGTAAAGATTACAGGCCACTCTTCAAACTGTAAAAAAAGTACTTTGTGTAAATAGAGAAATCTATCCTTGTCATGTAGCATTCAAATGAGAAATATTATGTTTTAAAAAGTTGCATTTTGGTTTTTCAATAACCCTGATTGGGGTAGATTTAAAGCGATATATAATTCTTGAAAAGTAGGCTAAATCATGTTCTTGGGATAATCATTTCTTACAGGTTTGACTTTTGTATATTATGCATCATGTAGTTTGGAAAAGGTGACTTAGGGGTTTCATTAGAATCGACTTGTCTTACTGGTTTTGCCCATACCCCAATGTCTGTTTACCAAAGTGAGTTACCCTAGTCAGAACTATTTGGATATTATGGAAATTGAATTTTTTTTTATTTTGCCAAATTGATGGACTCAGGATTTAACTACAGTTCGAACTTGTATTTTTTACCATCAAATTGTAAGGAAAAATGTAAAAAAAGAAAGTAAAATTCCATCAGGGCTTATGAGGCCCATAGAGACGAAGCTTATCCCTGGTTTTGATTGCGTGAACATCATCTCGTAGACAGGGTCGCCTACCAGTACCCAATATTTGTACATGTACCTGGGTGGGGAGAGGAAAAAATGGTGTAAAGTATCTTTCCGAAGGACACAACAATAATAATTATGGTTACCAGGAGTCAACATAGGAACCTTGGATCAGGAGTCCAATGCTCTAACTCTGACCATCAGGCCACCACACCACTATCAAATGATTGTGAGTTCTTTGAAAATTAAGAAAAGCAATTCAATGTTGTTACAGATTTGTGGAGAGAGAAAACAAATTCTTTTTGGTAGACAAATTCCAGTTAAAATGCCTCACCAGACACGTCTTTTATTTACCGATAGGGGCCTACTGATGTGTCATCCTGACGCTAAGGAATCAATGCCCAGAGAGTGACATGAGAAGCACACAATATGAAAGTTAGAAATTAGTGGTTCTAGTCATTGAATCTGAACTTGTCTCAAGGTATACATTTGTTTTTATGTTTGCATTTTGTGATTAGTCCAAATTTTCTGTCTGCTGTACTCATAAAATGTCTTGAGCTTTTATACACATATTATAACTTTCTAAGAGAAGTATTAATATTGCTCATCTAAAAAATGTTTTTAAGAATTTTGAAAGAATGCCCATTGTCCTTTTCTTTTCTTTCTATTTTTTTTTTATAAACTACATGTTCATGTAGCATTAATGTCATTGAGCACACATGTAACTAGAGGTAGTGGAAGGGAATCTGTTTCAAAGTTGTCTCAGTTTGCATCCAAATCATCAAAGGCCCGTCAAGACTTTTCTCTCTGCGTGAAATCTTTCATGGTATTACAATTACTGTATTACTATTATTGTGCGTGTCAGAACCCATGGGAGCTGTTCTATTTAAACACTTTTTTCCCATGAACATTTTGTTGTTATACTTTACTTATTTTCTCCATTTCCATCAAGTGTGCAAAGAAGATTTTAGTATTACATGTACAACTATAATACACATGACTTATTATCAATTAATCATTACTATAGGCTTAAGTGTTGCTATAGTTTGCCATTCACAACAACAAAAATACAACAAACTACATGTACTGCAAAAGTTAAATTAAATGGTAAGATTTTGCTTGCACTCGCACATTAGTTGTTTTCTTTTCATGTGTATTGTCAGTAGTACCAGATTCTCTGATTCACAAGTGTGAAAGTCAACATTGCAATGATTTAATTTTTTTTTTATAACAACGTGAAGATTAACAGTTCTGAGAAATGGTGCCCTCATTACAAAATAGGGCTTGGAAGTAATGGAGATGCATAGATTTGCATCACAATGATCCTTGCATGAATTATTCAATAAATCTTTAACACCAGAGAAAATTATTTTTCAACATTTATCTTCCTCCCTGTAAATTTAGTGAATAACGCCCCCTTCCACAAAATATTTTTTCTCCACACACTCAGAAATAGATACACACATATATCACATGATCAATAAAGGGAGAAATGGCGTTGAAGAAAAGACACCCCATGCATTTAAAAAAAGACAAAGACTTGATAATAAGGGTAGAACTACCAGTACTGGCGTGAGTAAGAAGACACCCCTTTTCACCAGCTGACAAGTCGTTATCACTTGTTCCCCGGTCTCCCCTATCAGCTGTGATCAGCATCTTGAGACATTCCATGCTTCAACAGATTCAGAATTGTTTACGTGGAATGTTAATAACAAAAGATTCCATAATAAAAGTGGACTGGAATACTTTTTAGTACTTGATCAGTACAGGCCATCAGACAGCAACAACATTCTCTCGGCATAGCCAGTAAGCATGAGGCTTGCACCCGGGGAGCCTGTCATGTCACTGTTATAACCGAATGCATTCTTTTGAACCCCAGGTCTATGAGTTAAGTTTTCTATGCCTGTATATTATACTATATTACATGTATTAGGATGAAAATGGAGATTAACAATGCATCATACTGTTATAGCTTTCTTGCTCTTTTATTTCATAAACACTTTCCTCTATCACACTTTGAAAATTAAAGAAATCATGGTTTCCAAAGCCCAGGCTTGGGTAGTCTTTTTTTGGTAAGAGCATGTTTCTGGTATCGATGCTGGTGTGAGGCTAAGATGCGACCATCCTCTTCAGTATTTGGTAAAATTCGCTCGTACGGCGCCAGCACATGCCTCCCTTTCAATACACGCCTCCATAAAACTTCCAATCCTCCCGGAGATGTGAGTCTTTTTTCAAGATTATGTTTGTTATATCTTTTCCAAGCACTCGGTCTGTAGTGTTTTCTCATAATTGTTCGAACACTCTGTACTGTGACACATGATGGAGTAACAAAGCTCTTTCCATTTGTTCTCTGTCCGATTACAGGATCATAACATTTGTTGTTTGATGATACAGAATAGAGGCAAATACTTGGACTTCGTACAGCTGATGAAATTGATGCATAAAATGGTTTTGTAACAACCTGACTTGTTGACAGCACATTCTTTTGCATGCTGTGCAAGATGTTCCTGAGGAGAATAAAAGAAAAAATTATATTTTCAAAGCAGTAAATAAGCCTTTAAATACATGTAATGGAATGAAAAAAACAATAAAGCACAAAAAATAAGCACAGAGAAATTGTCAATAGACTAAGACATGTTGTAATCCTAATCTAGAAGTTACAATTTTTATATTCAATAAATACCAATAACAATATCAACCAAGCAGAAAATGTTCATTAATGGATACAATGTAATACTATGTTTACTTTATCTACACAACAACATGACAGCACACTCAATTACCTATTAGAATAAGAACGATGCTTCAAATAGAAATTTAATTTAAACATAAAACAATAACTGGGAAACATTTCTATTTTTGTAATTAACACAATTTTATTAATAAAATAAAGTTCAGTAAGCTCCGCTTCTGAACACAAAGTTACTCATAAAATAAAAAGGACACCCGCCCCCAACCCCATTCAGAAAAACAATACTATACAGTTGCAAATATTGTCTTATCTCCCTTTCTTCCAATAAATGAAGTCTGCAACTGCAAGTAACCTGTGTTGCTGTGGTTTAATATTTATCATGTAGATCCCCCCACAATGCAAACAATTCTGTTCAGAAGAAAATTCTGTGTTTTGGTCTCAAGAATCAGCGCTTTACTTTTTGACTTGCGACAGTTTTGGTGTGTTTCAGTGGTAGTTTGTTAACAAATAGGAGATAAATCAGAGATAGATGCTTTTTAATCTTTTCATTAGTTTCAGTGCTATGTTCGAATTAACTGTTATCTACTGAATAACATAGAGATAGAGAGAGGCCTGTAATAACGGGGCCTCATTTTATGGACACTGAAGCCATGGATTTTCTTTCAATTCCACCCACTGTAAGTCTAGAGATCCATTTTGCTCCATCCAGCAACTTTGTCACTTTTACTTTTGAAATAAAGAAAAAAAATCAGGAGAAGGATTACCAAACCCTGTGCTATGTAGGTTTTCTACATTGCAATAAATGTTCATAAATTATTCCAGAGCAGCATAAAGAAAAGGTTTAGGGTAAGTGTTATGAATATTATAAATTTTCAAAACTTGTTGCATGTCTAAAAATCATAAAATGCTGCCTTCTTTGTGTGTGTAGAGTACCGGATTAGTCAATCCTTCCAAATAAGGGGTTCATACACTCTCCTTCTCTTCCACATTTAGAATTCTACTACTATAGTATGGAGTAATTGCAATATATTGGTGAAAGTACTATAAATGCAAAAAAAAAAAAAAGGGAATGTAAGCTGCAGGGAAACTGAATGGAAAAGGAAACATTTTTTTAGCACACACGCCTAATTTTAGGGATGTTATTATTGTTATGGACAGAGACAGGTTTCTTTCAATTTGGAAATATCTCCATTTGTTAGATGAAAGAGACGACACTAGATAAATCCGACAGAATTTATAAGGTTCTTCCTCTTCTGAAATACCTGCTACCCAAATTCCGAAAGTGTTACAATCCACGTCAGCATTTGAGTCTTGATGAGGGGATGATTCCCACGAAAAACCCGCCTAGTCATTAAGCAATACATCAAGTCAAAACCTATAAAATGGGGAATCAAGGCATTTCTCCTATTTATATGTGAATCCAGCCGGCATAAAGGGACGTAAGTAAGTAATATGTGAATCCGAAACTGGTTTTATTTACTGCAAGCGGAACTCTACACTGGAAGACATGAAGAAATTATTTCTGATTTAGGAGCTGTTGGCAGTGTTGTTGTGAGACTTGTAAGGGATGCTGGAGTGGCCAATAAACATCATATTTTAGTGATGGACAGATTTTATAATAATTCAGTCAATCTTTATTATCATCTGCACCACAACATGGGAACTTTTGCTGTAGGAACTGTCCTGAATAACAGAAAATTCTTGCTAAAGATGAATACAGGGAAAGGGACAAAGGCGCTCAAAAATCAAGGTGACCATGATTTCCAAAGCAGGGAAAATATACACATGTGCTGTGTGGTTGGACAGACAGCCTATATATCTATCCTCTTCCTCTCCAGTTATCATGATCCTAAAAAAAGGTCTACAGTTGACAGACGCAATAAAGATGGAACTGTATCGACAATTCCAATCCCTGACATTGTCGTAGACTACAATCGCTACATGGGTTGTTGCGACCTAAACGATCAGGTTGCCAGGTTGAATAAATCAAGAAGGTATTACCGCTGGCCAAGGAGGCTCATTATAAAATTCTTTTTATGTGGGCTATGTGCAATGCCTGTTATCATGAAGTTCTCAACAGCTGGACAAACCCCAACCTTTTAAGCAGTTTACTGACAACATTTCTCTTGGACTAGTAGGAAGCTGCCAAAGCGCTGTGAAGAGGAGAGAACCCAGAGACAATGTCATGAATGTGCCAGACAAAATGACAAGTGTAGGTGTGCACTTTCCTGAGAGGTCCCCAGAAGACATGGAAGCAACTTGTGTGCTTACAAGCACAATAAGTACAAAAATAGGACAACCACTAAAGACTAAAGCCAATCCATTAAAAAAAAACAAAAACAACATTCTGGTGTGGCCATTGCAGGAGATATCTGTACATGAGGAAGGGATCTACAGTCAAGCACGGAAAACTCCAACTCGTCGGGGATTGGAAATTGTGTTCAAGATATAGTAATTCGTTATTTCCGTGAAGACACTTTACAATAGAAATAAAGAAAAAAACAAGATAGGCAATAGAACATGGCCGGGGCTTGTTGGAACAAAACAAACAAAGCCTTCTCGATAGCGTCAGACTTTACCGTGCATTGCTTCTTTCTGTTCAGTTGGCATCCCTCGCGAATACTGTTGATTTTGTCCTGATTTTTGATGAAGGTTGTTTTTCAAACAGTTTACAAATTTCAGTTTTGCTATGTGTTTTCTGATCGACGAGAGCTACAATCTCACGTTTCTTTTCTAACGTTAGAAAGTTTAGTCATCTTTTCAGTGGACCGATGAATCGTCGATATTACTTACATTGTGAGCAGTAAGTCGTGTTTGCGGCCCTATGTTCCTTAAAGAAATCAAGAGGCATAAGTCAAAGTAAGCCAATAAGTCGTGTGATACAGTGTGAAAGTAGGCCCACTTCTGCGCATTACATTGTCTAGGCTAACAACACATGTCACTTCATGTATTTGTCACACAATGCCGCACCGCGCCCTACCCCGCCACACACACACACAACGCTTCCCTTCCTCCCCACTGCACTTCCAATACCCCCGACCCATCCGTTCGAAGCGAAAGCCACCCTGCGTGCATTGGTTTGTCGAAAGATGGGCTAACCGGCTGAACAAAAAAGCCTTCTCTGTCAATGAAAATATGGGCAAAGTCCAACAACCACGTGGATTGGTTCGAGATACACATGTCAAGTGTTCGAGAAGTCCGTGTCGTCAATACAAAGAAAAGATAAGGGCTTAAATTATGTTCGACACATCCGTGAATTCGAGATTTCTGTGTTCAAGATAACTGGACTCTACTGTACTTGTTGGACCAGAGGGATTGGCTAGCATGAGAAGCTGGAGTACTGGAGATAAGGAAGACACTCTCCTTTTTTTATTTCATGTGTTTTTAGCACTGAATGTACTGTGTGAAGATTTTTCTCACAGGAGCCCAGGTACAGGGGATTTTATGGGTCAGGAGGTCAGGGTGCATTGGCTTTTAAGTGGAGTTCAGTAAAATTCTCTCTAGATCTATGCCATTCTTGTGATGGAAATACTCCCTAGTATTTTATTCTATTCTAAATCTACATAGAGATCTAGACTCTAGATCTAGATTCTCTAGATCTATATCTATTGCATTTTTATTTTTATTCATCTCGACTTTTATTATTAAAGATGAGATAGGCCTAGACGTCTAAATCTAGATCTATATCTAGATCTATTATGTCCTTGAAGTAGGCCCTTCCCTAAACTTCCCTTCCTTGCTTTGAGTACGTTCACTTGCAATTGCAATCGAAAGAAAATATTTCTCTCCTTGGAGGTATCTTTCGCTAGATTGTAGATCTACGATTTATTCATTGGAAAAGTACTTACCGGCAAAGACCAATAATTCTCATAATTCAATTTTCTTGACGATTTTATCAATTTTATCAAATTGTGATCATAGGCCTTCGTTCGTTTGTTTCACTGCTGTTTTTGGAGTTTTCCGATGGGCATTGAATTTTCGTGATCGATTCCTTTTTCCTTCATCATTCAGTTGAAGTACAAAGTTACATGTGTGGTGCGTGCCAGTTTGACCACCTCGCTTGAAGCCAAATTAAAACAAAAATACACCCCCTCTTGTTATAGATTCTAGCTCAGTAGTGCAAAGTCTTCCAAATTGGTTTATCTATGCTTCCCCACCTTACATCAGAAGCCTTAAACCCTTTGACTTCTGCAATTATTTACAAATGTCAAGAAAAACTAGGCTAAAAATATTCATAAACAATTTTTAATAGGAGAAAAGTATGCATTTTCTTGTTCGGAACTGCATGGGCTTTCTACTGATATGGGGTAGCGGGGTAGAGGTACCCTCTATCAACAGGAGAAGTCAGACATCTCCTTCCCGCCACTAGCTTGCAGGTCACCTTTGGACAAGGTGTAGTGCTTGCTTAGTCCCCCGATCAGGGTTACGTGAAGTCAAGGCAAGCAGGTGATGGATAGAAATGGTGAGCAGCCGAATAGTGCATGTTCATTGTATTTGGAACTCGTCAGCTCTGTTCTGTGCTAGGCAGTGGATATCATTTCGGTACAATTGTTAGGACAACCCGCTCAGAATGAGCACTGCTCCTTTAGCAAGTAATTGCAACCTACCACTGCCCTCAGCTGACAAAACGTTTGGCGCGAAAAATGTTTATATATAATATATGCTAAATGGATAGTCTAATCAATTGCCCTGCTTGTGTGAAAAAATCAAAGCGAAACTGTGACCAGTTTTTGAATAAATTAGCATTATATATTCAGAAGAACGCCTTTTGCGTTGACAAAACACGTTTTACAAGCATCAGCGGAAAGAACGCCCCCCCCCCCTTTTTTTTTTCCCGGCCTCGTTCTGTCAAAAAAGGCGTTCTGTCAGCCGACTCTTAAAATGCTTTCCTGGTAAAACGCCTTTTTCAAGCGAAACGCTGACAGAACGTCTTTTTTTTTTATTGTTCCGTAGCAAAATTGTAGATTATCGTCTGGGATACATGTATTATTATCTCCTCCTCCACCCACCCCCACCCCCACACACAAACACGCATGCTCAGAACACGCACACATACACAAATGTATATACACAAACGCACACACACACACACTCACACACACACACACACACACACACCAGTCACAGAGACGCCAGGATGACCTCTGTGACATGACAATGACCCCTAACCTCACTAAAGAAGCATGGGCATTGATGCCGGTGTCCACTCGTTGCATAATTAATTCTTAAGTGACAGTTAAAGGAATCGGATATAATATAATATCGGACTGCTTGTTTGTCAAGTGTTGCAGTTATGCGTAGCATCTCGTCAAATGTCATGATGTAAAAGATTTGGGTTCACAAGTTTTTTCAAGTACATGTATTTCAAGACGTTTTGATGATTCTGTCACACACGTTTTTTAGAGTATTTCCACAATGAACCCACAATAAATCTTACGCCAAATGCATTCTCCGTTCAAGGAACTGCATCCTCATCTCCGTGACAAGGTTGGCTACGATACTTATCGACGCCGAATGCAGCTTAAGAACGTAGCCTTCACAAAGTTGGACAATGAGCAGTGTGAACTATGTTTAGAGTCCACACATCATGAGCACCAGCTAACAGTATCTGGATCCCAGAGCTTTAACCAAACGAACAAACGCTCGACATTTCTGTCGTGGGTGAAAACTTAGTGACTCCATTGAGATGTCTGTAATCTTCACAAGGTCGCGATTGACCGTTTTCTTCTGAAACGACGAGAAGAGGTGAAGACCGCAGTAAACTTGAAGGACCGGATAATCCCAGGTTGTTCCATGGCCAGGAATTCAATGTGGCATCTGCAAGTTTCTCTGGGTGTAGGCGGCGAACTCTGGCATGTGGTGGTGGTTCACTTGTAACAGTATGATGTTCAACGTCATGTTTGTTGGAAGGGGAGTTAAAGTTAAAGCGTGGTGTAAGTAAAAATTCTGGGGACTTCTTCAGAAGGTTTGAATAGTTATTGTATTGAACAAATGAAAGTCCAGCCACTGGCTGGGGGCTGTCTGTTTTGAAGAGACGACATGAAGTTGTTGAGCGACATGTTATAAGTTCGTGCTGGATGAAGAAATTAGCTCCAAGGATGAGACGTGACGCCAGTCAAAATAAATGGTGGATGAGAGGTCTCTTTGGACTTATCTGTAAAGTCATAGGCTTATAGCTCGAGCATTTACCACATGTTCTTTAATGATATTCTATTGGCGGCGGATAAACAGGGTATGGCATTTCTGACGTGAGCAGATGCTAGAAAAAACTGAAACATCTGCTCTAGTGTTAATTATAAAGAATGTTCAACCTGTCTCTTTGTCAGGCATGCAAAATGTGTTAGTAGTTGGTGTGCCATCAGCTGCCACGTTCAGCCTTTGGCATTGTCGCTTCCCGATGAAGGCGCAAAACTACAAAACCATTAACAACGTCGTGCAACTGGTCTGAATTTGGTGTTGTATAATATATAAAAATATACATATATAGCCTACATATAAATTTGAGCTTGGGCCAGGTGGAGTATGTTCCGTGATTGTGATGTACATCAACGGCGTCGCATTGACGAACCGAGCTACGGCGATTCCAGTAGCGCAGCCCAACCTCAACCTTGCGCGCCGTTACGGTACGTCATGATTGACTGATTGATTGTTAGCGACTGGTTCACCCCCAAGTCTCCTGGGACTCATTGTGGGGTGTTTAGATACGTTAGATAGATATCAGATAGGTAACTCTGAAAGACGGTATCCTTCTTTTTTGCCTGTTCTCTCTCTCTCTCTCTCTCTCTCTCTCTCTCTCTCTCTCTCTCTCTCTCTCTCTTTCTCTCTCTCTCTCCC